>QEOT01009480.1:68280-217377 GCA_003123785.1 Pterocarya stenoptera
GAAGAAGAAGAAGAAGAAGAAGAATGAGAAATCGAAATCAGATGCGGTGGAGAGGAACGTAGAAATTAGAAAATAAGAGCTTAGATTTGGCGCCCTTTTGTATCTTGTTCGACGAGAAGTCCTTGGTTCGTCGATCCAACAGCTCTGAGGAGTGGGCCTGTTCCTTCCGGGGAGTTGGGTGCTCCTTCATTTCGCTCTATTTCGCGCGGAAACTTTTGAATTTCAATTCTTTTGCGTGTCGGGAATATGAAAATACGTATATAAAAATAAAACTTTAGTCTACATACAAATTTAAGAATTTACGTAAAACAATTGAGCACCCACGCATTTTAATGTAATATATTGTGGAGTTTGGATATTGACTTGAGTTGAAATGAGATGAGATAAGATGAAATGAATTTAGATGAACTGAATAAAATATTGTTAGAATAATATTTTTTAATATTATTATTGTTTTGAGATTTGAAAAAGTTGAATTTTTTATTATATTTTATGTGAGAATTTGAAAAAATTATAATGTTCAAATAAAACGAGATGAAATGAGTTGAGATAACTTCTCAATCCAAATGGAACCAATACATCAGCAACTGTTCACTAACACCACACACCTTCTCTTTGCCTGAATAAAACATGCGTTTTGGGTTTTGGGAAAATCTTCAGGTATTTCTTCACAGTTTCTCCTTCATTGTTGCTCAGTCAATCTGCTGTGTTTCTGTTGATCTCCTGTGCTTCTGTGAATCTGTGTTTTTGTGTGTGTGAATCCATTCCTTTTTTTATTCCTTACTCACATTGTGCTTTTTGGATTATCAGAAGCCAAAGTTTGGATTTAAGGAAGTGTCTAGTGGATCTATATATATTCTATCGATCGTAATGAATTCTACGAAGTCAGAAGCCAAAATTATGGAAAAACAAATCCTCCATTTGCAACAAGAACCTTCTTTTCCAACTTCCATCCCTAAGATTTTAAACTTTTTTAAGGCAAAAAAGAAAAGAAAAGCAGAACCCCAAATGGGCTTTCGACTTGTTTCCCTTATGATCGGAAGAGAGATAAATCAATCTGCTATAAAAACATTTCTGAAGCTAGCTGCTACTCCACCAAACTCTTATCACCCGATTCTATTACACTTCATGGGCCTTAAGGGAAGATATTATGGTCAACTAAAGAAAGATAATTATGAAACATTTCTTCAAGCAATTGAACACAAATATTCACACCAGAGTCAACACTCCCAAATCTATCTTGCATAAAGATTACATCGTTTAGAACTTGTCGTTCAAGTCAGATAAGACTAACCACTTGCAACGTGACTAGTAGGCAAACTTGTCAAAGTAAAAGGTCACAAGTTTTTTAAGGCTCCAAGAATTTGGTAGAATCTCACATTGCAATAAGTTACCGAATAAGTACTCAAGTTGCTTCCATTGCCTGAATCATTTTTTCATATTTATTTTCACAACCCAATCTTAAGTATAGCACGGGAGGCCAACGTTGTGGGGAGGAAGGCACGAGGAGACGAAGGAGCTGCACACATTCAACCGATTTCAGGATTTTGGGGCAGAGGCCGATTTTGGGAATTTGGCTCACATTGGGTTTCAAAGAATGAATTGGCTAAGGAGATTAGTGCTTGTGGATCATCAAGTGATCTCAGGCGGGCTAGGGACAAAGGCACAGAAGATTCACAGAGAAGAGGAGACAAACAACATCGCGGTGGAAGACATGCAAGGGAAGTTGTTGGGGCGAGAAAGAAAGTTGGTTCATTAGTTAGTGAACCCAGTTTGACACATCACGTGTGGGGTGTAAATTAGATAAACCGGCTGATGAGAAGAATTTCTCATATATTAAATTAATTTTACGATAAAATAATTTTATAGCTTAATGAATCACATTAAATCACGTTAGTGTATAAACTTCATTATATAAAATTTGTGTAAACCAAATACTATAGAAGTTGTAATCTGTTGGATGCTCAACTTGGGCCTAGACCTTCTTCCATCAGGAGGAGCTTTATCTCAGCTATGGAACTAGTCAAAGAAGCCTTGTTGTGGAGAGTAGGGAATGGCTCTCAGATCAGTATTTGGGGGGCAAAATGGATTCTAATACCTGCTTCTTATATTGTTCAGTCCCCTATAAAGGTGTTAGATGAGAATGCCACCGTTAGAGAGTTGGTGGATACTGATACTGGAGATTGGGATAGAAGTTTGGTTTACCAAATCTTTAACCAACAAGAGGCCAACATGATTTGCAGTATTCATCTTAGTAGGCTAGGTGCAACAGATAAGATAGTTTGGAGGCCCTCAAAAGATGGAGAGTTTAGTGTTAAAACTGCCTATCATCTGGAAATGGAGAGGATAAGGAAAGAACAAAGAGAAACTTCAGCAAGACCCAACTGAGTAGTCAGCCTGGAAGATTTTATGGAATTTAAATGTGCCAGGATCTATGAAGCATTTCATTTGGAGAGCCTGTCATGATTTACTTCCTGATAGGCCACGATGTTGCATGGACGAGGAAGCCGTTGCATGCACGTAGAAGACGTTGCATGCATAGTGGGTAGTCGACGGAACCAATAAGGCACGTGGAAGGTGGAAGGCAAGACTGGGTCGTCGTCCAGTAGAGAGACGTGCAAATGAGTCGGTCTTCAGTTGCGAATGGATCTTCAGTAGTTATTGTTGCGTGATTTACGTTCCTTTTAATTCGTGTAGTTATGTTCTGTTTTTCTTGTATTGTTTACGTGTGTTTGTGTCTTGTGGTTAGTCCTATCATTTCGGTTTACGTGGTTTACGTTGTACGTGGCTATGCTTATTTAAAGCAGCCAAAGTTATCAATGAAAGAAAGAAATCATTGTTGAGTCAATTTGTGGTACTTTCTCACCCGAAGAGAACAATTATCTTAGCTTTTATATACTTTGAGTTTGGGACCTATCAATTGGCCTCAGAGCTAGGTTATTAATTATGGGAACCAATAAAGAGAGAATTGAACATCTGGAGGCTGGACTCGGTGAAGTTCAAGAGGGGCTACACTGGATGGAGCTGGGCATGGCGGATCGACTACGGCATGTTGAAGAGACTCTTAACCGTCTCTCTAATGTGCTCCTTGCCGACCAAGAACCTCCAAACCAAGGTATTCAATACCGTGAAGGTCACAATGGGGGACGACTTGTGGTATCCTCCAAAACGGCAAAGTTAGAATTTCCTCGATTCTCAGAGATGATCCAACGGAGTGGTTCAACCGTGTGAACCAGTTTTTCGAGTTCCAAAACACTCCTGACAACCAAAAGGTTTCTTTAGCATCTTACCATTTGGAAAGAGAAGCCAACCAGTGGTGGCAATGGATTCGTAGGACTTTTCAAGAGGAAGGTCGAGTTCTTTCATGGATCGATTTTGAAGAGGAACTATGGGCGCGCTTTGGGCCATCGGACTGCGAAGACTTTGATGAGGCTTTATCCCGAATTCGGCAGACGGGCTCCCTGCGTGATTACCAACGGGAATTCGAACAATTAGGCAACCGGGTCAAAGGTTGGACACAGAAGGCTCTGGTGGGCACCTTCATGGGTGGTTTGAAGATAGAAATTTCGGATGGAATCCGTATGTTTAAACCACAGACTTTGAAAGATGCTATACGTTTCGCAAGAATGAGAGACGAACAACTTGCAAGGCAGTGGGAGTTCTTACAACCACCCCCACCTGCACGAGCTTCTCTAGCTCTTCCACTAGCAGCTCGTGTAGCTCCCACAGCACCTGCTGATCCAATCAAGCGATTATCATGGGAGGAAATGCAAAGGAGGAGAGCACAAGGCCTCTGTTTCCATTGCAATGAGCGTTTCACAGCCGGGCATAGATGCCAAAGACCCCAATTGTTACTCTTGGAGGGACATGCGGGTCACGTGGTATGTGAGGACATCACTGATCAGCAGACATTGGAGGCTGACCAAGGTGGAGGTGTAGTAGAATAAATTGGAGGAAGAAAATCTGGTCCAATGGAAACATCTTCTGCAGAGGAGTCGACATGGGAGCCCACGAGAAAGCTGTTGGACATGTTTCCAGGTGTGGACCTTGAGGACAAGGATCCACGAAAGGGGAGGGTATTGATAGGCCACGATGTTGCATGGACAAGGAAGCCGTTGCATGCACGTAGAAGACGTTGCATGCATAGTGGGCAGTCGACGGAACCAATAAGGCACGTGGAAGGTGGAGGGCAAGACTGGGTCGTCGTCCAGTAGAGAGACGTCCAAATGAGTCGATCTTCAGTTGCGAATGGATCTTCAGTAGTTATTGTTGCGTGATTTACGTTCCTTTTAATTCGTGTAGTTATGTTCTGTTTTTCTTGTATTGTTTACGTGTGTTTGTGTCTTGTGGTTAGTCCTATCATTTCGGTTTACGTGGTTTACGTTGTACGTGGCTATGCTTATTTAAAGCAGCCAAAGTTATCAATGAAAGAAAGAAATCATTGTTGAGTCAATTTGTGGTAATTTCTCACCCGAAGAGAACAATTATCTTAGCTTTTATATACTCTGAGTTTGGGACCTATCACTTCCCACAAGACAAATGCTACCACATAGGTCATGACATGTGGGAAACACGTGCATGATCATGAACACAATCTGATTTGATTGCAGAGACTCATAGATCGACGGCAGGTGTTAGGATTAATAGAGAAGTGGCACATGATGGATGGCTGTAGGCGGAATATGGTTGGAGATCATAGATCGAATGTTTTTACTTTTGCATAAAAATAGATGATCAGGACATGAGCTGAGGGAACTATATACCATGAGAGATGAGATCAACAAAACACGACTAGAAAGCATGCTCGGAACAGCAAATAATTGATCAGTCAAAAACGTGAATTAGGAGCTAATTAAGAGTGCGGTTGAATGTAGGGATCAGGGGGCCCGGAGGAAGGGATGATCATAAGCTTATCCCTTGAAATTATCGATCTTTAAATTTAAGTGGAGGGTACTGACAATATTGCTAATTAATTTATGTTGAATTATTGTTTGAAACCTTGGTGGACGCGAATCATGAGACCACTTGAAAATTTTCCAAACAGTAGTAGTAAATTGTTTGAAAAAAAAAAAACACTGATTAATATTGTTGTACATTGTACATACGTATGTATAATATATATATAATATGTATGTTTAAATTAAGCGCTATACATTCATCCAACGTACGATTCCTAATTTGAAGATTAACCTGCACACCAATATTTAAAGCACGATATATCCATGATTAATTATCAAACCATAGAATATTAATAATATCGAAAAGCTTGACAATCAGTATATATATATATATATATTTAATTAATTAATTCAAATTAATTACTTCTTTGGTGGACATGATCATAATTAAATAGCTAGGTTAATTGTTTCCCAAATGATGGCCATGGTGCAACAATCGTGGCAAGTGGCAAGCCACGTAGTACCCTAATTATCACTTAAAAAAATACTATTTAATTTTGAACATGAGCTATTTCCTGTGAAAATGACTGTATTTCCTATTAAAATGAGTTTGTTTTCGTCGTAAATAGCCATTCTTGTCACAAATAATCATTCACAAATATTCATTTTTCTTGTAATGTCATTACTTTCTCAGTACTTTTTTGACTTTATTGTATCGTGCACGCTATTAAGAGTAAGTTACGAATAATTAGCTAGGAGATGATCTTGATCTATAATTCTATATATTGTCACCTTTGGCTTTTCTTCATAAACATCTCCTACCCCAATAGGCTAGGCTAGTTGCAGGTTTGTAATAATCATAGTATTGTAATAATATCAGGATCTCGATCGTACCCAGATTGATTGTCATGATCATCATGAAAGCCCTAGTATTTCATGTTCTGATCTTTGTTGCAATTATCCTCTTGATCTTTGCATCTGATCTGCAAGCTGTCAATGCAGAAAGGGTGCTCCCAGTAGTACTGAAGGAGGGTAGGCAGAAGCCCAACCGTCGTCTCCTGACCGAAGCGAGTACTACTGCTGATCTTCCTGATCAAACGGACAACGCTGGCGCTAACAGCAGTACAAAAGACGAAACTTCCAACAACGATAGCGAAGTAAACAATGAAACTGGGACAGCCGATCGCAACGAAGAAGAAGAAGAACCAAACCCAGCCTATAAGAAAAATGGAAGTGTTCCTGCAGCATCATCCACTGAAAGTAGTCGCCGTAATGGCAACTGTAACGGCCATGAAGATCGAGATGAAAGACATGCTAAAGCTAGTAAGACAATATGCATCGTTATACCCAAATGAACCAAAGGCGCGCAGCTTATTAATTAAGAGGACTCGTGTGTCGTGCTGCATGTTGTATATACTAGATATATACTAGAGATAAGCTAGCACATATGGCGCATGTTAATTAGTCGTTTCACGACGATCATGAAGTAGTCGATATTTATGTATATATATACAGTACATATGTGTTCGCTATATTCTAGCTCTGTGCATGTGCGACGGTTTTGGTTAATTTCTGGGTTGTAAGAAAGTATATATATATATATTAATATATATATATGTATGTATATATGTAGCTGATCATCATGTAATTAGATGTAAAAGGGCGTCGACCATGCGTATAAAATTAGAAGTTGCTGGCATGGCTATGCGTTTGCTTGTATTAATAGAGATATGCTTTGCCTTCTAATTGGCTCGGCCAACGTATATAATGAATCACATCATTTAATTAGAATTACAATCGGGAGTGAAGAAGATCGATCGATATGAATAATAAGCCAAGAATATTGAGGTTTTCGTCTGAAAGATCATACACTAATTATGATCTGATCATGAGGTTAATGTCGGTGGAAGTATCTGGGAATTACTGAATTGGCTTTGGAATGGAAAATTAAAGATTGATATTAGTTCATCATAAGGAGTCAGGACGAATAGTAAGGATGATTAAGAATTAGAAGGGGCAGGACAAGGCCAGGAGATCAAAGACACAAAATAATTACTATGTGCATTAGTAATCCACATGATCTTATTGTGAGGAGGGGGAATAATTCAAAACTCTAAATATAAAAGGGTTATAAATGACAACGCCATTTTGGATTTTGTTTTTCAAAATTTCATTGAACTTGTTTTTAATCAAAATATATATTGATATTTGATTTCCTATATATAATAGGGGCGAACTTTTACTAATAAGGGTCTGTTTGAGGTTGTGTTAGGAGTCTTAAAAAAGTGTTTAAATAGACTTAAAATCACTTTAATGGTAAAATTAGGATGTTTGGTTGATTCATATTAAAGTGCTAGTTTTTATTATACAAAAGCTAAAAAGTACATTTCAAGAAAGGTATCAAATTAATTTTGATTTGATGTTTTTCCTCAAATGTACTTTTTCGAATTTGCCGAAGCGTAGTTACACTTTTAAAAAAATTGTCAATGGGCAAAAATATCCATATAAATTTCAAACAATTACAACTTTGCTCTTGTTTTATCGTATTGAGTGACAGTCACATTTTATCAGTATTTCTATTTTAATTTGAATTTCAAATTTTAAATTTTAAAACTTTTATCATTTTTCGTTAGCTGAGATATCAGCACGTATGGTTATGTAAATAAATTGTAACTGTACTTTTTCCATCTTTAAAAAGTCAAATGATCTTTTATGCCATTTCTACTTCAAAAAATATTTTTTTAATTTATTTCCAAACAAATGTAACATGTTTGAAAGTATTTTAGACATATGGTTACTTCTTTCTTTCCTTTCTTTTTCTTTTTTATTTATTTATTTTTCTTTTTTTTTTTTTTTTGGAACAATCTTCCATTAAAAGGCATTACAAAGAATTTCTATCAAACCATAACGCATGATTAACAAAAGCAGGAACATGAAGCTCCCACCATACATTAATATCAGTTAAATTTTTGGCATGCCTAGCCAAAGTATGATACACCATTACCCATCTTGGATACATGTTCAATTCTTGATTGATGGAAATGTGGCATCAGGTGCGTAGCCTCTTTGATTAGGTTTCCATTTGGTGCAAGAGACTCATCTGCGACATCCATTGCTTGAATTTTGTAAACTAAAAGCAAACAATCCAATTCCACAATTATATTTGATATCCAAGAGGCAGGCATAATTGTAAACCCCTCAACACTGCACGCAACTCGATAGTAGCAGACCCATCTACTTCATATTCAACTTTACTAGCTACCATCACTATCTCACCACTATCATTTCTTAGCATTAATCCAATACCAGCCTTTCTCATGTCACTGAAAATAGCTCCATCAACATTGGGCTAAATAGTAAATAGCTCCATCAATATGGTTACTAAATAGTAAATACCTTTTTAAAAATAATGCTTGTTACTTTAAGCTCTAAAACTATAAGCCTTAAACTAAACACTATTTTATCCCCCACAATCCCAAACATCCACTAAGTCCGAATCTTGCCTTTTAAGTAGCCAGCCGATCAGTGTTGAGGCTTATGCAACAGTAGGAAGGTCTAATGCAAGTTAAATCTTGCAGATTTAAGGTTGGAGAATACATTTGTATGATGGATCTAGCATTTAGAGCAATGGATCAATAGTGATGTCAGTACATGTGGCTCATTATGACATATACCAATATATTTATTTTATAATAAATTTAATAGTCCTTCTAGAACATCTAAGATTGTGTATGTTTGAGATTGCGGTAAATAATATAACTTTTAGTTTTAGACTTATAATTGTACAGCTTTAAAAAATAAACTCTATTATTAAAAAACTATTTATTGTTTAGTAACTCTATATCTAAAACACTTTTAAACATGTTATATTTGTTTGGAAATAATAAAAAAAAAAAAAACTTTTTGAGGTAGAAATGACATAAAAGACTTGTTTAGGGTTGCATTAGGAGTCTTGAAAAGTGTTTTAATAAGCTTAAAAACTTTTTAATTATGAAAAAATTAGGTTGTTGGATGTTACATATTAAAGTACTTTTTAATCTCAAATAAGCTAAAAAGTATGTTTTAGAAACATCATCATTTCCTCAAACGTGCTTTTCTAGATAATTCGGAATATAGTTCAAATTTTAAAAAGATTATCATTGGGCAAAAATACTCATACAACTTTTAGATAATGACAACTTTCAAACTTTTAAGGATATGATCATAATTTTTACAAAATCAAATGATCGTCACTTATATCTCATAAAGCACTTTTTTAATTTATTTCCAAACAACTGTAAAATGCTTTTAAGTGCTAATTTAAACATATGATTACCAAACGGTAAATAACGTTTTAATAATAGAATTTATTACTTAAGCTATAAGTTATAAGTCCTAAAGTTAAAAAGCTATATTTTCCATCGTAATCACAAATATGCACAAAATGTCATTTGAAAGTTGTGGTGCTGCATGTGATAAGATCAAAGGGCAAAACTATAATTATATGAACTATGGGTATTTTTACTCATTGATAGTCTTTTAAAAATTGGAACTACGTTCCACATTATTTGAAAAAATATGTTTGAGAAAAATCATCAACGTACTTATTAGCTTATTCAAAGTTAAAAAGTACTTTAATATTCAACATCTAAACAACCTAATTTTAACATTAAAGAACTTTTAGGAAATTAGGACTATTTTAAACACATTTTAAGACATCTAACGCAACCTCAAATAAGCCCTAACTGGTGGATGCCATATTGAGATGATCAAATAGATAATTCCAAATCCACATGACATATCTTAATTAGAATTTCTTTGAAATATTGTAATGTTTATTTATATAATAATTGCTTTTTTTTAACAACTAATTACTCATTTATAATTAATGGGCTGGATGATCAGTAGTACCAGAAACAGTACTGGCTAATTTTATAACAAAACTATTTTTTGACAAGTCGTTCATTCTGATCATCATCATGTGTCCACTAATAATATTCAACTTGCACATATTATATATATTCACCATATTTAATCGCGCAAGTTGGAGATTATGGACCTTCAACTAGCTAATTGTTACTTGACGAGAAGAGTACTTAATTGACAACTTCGGTTTTCAGTAAAAATTAGTAATTAGAATGACAATAAATATTTTGTCAAGCTAGTACATGCACACTACAAGAAAACTATTTATTTGTGTCTATTTATTTCTTGCAAAAATGAGTATTTCTTACTAAAATAAGTCTGTTTTTATGGCAAATATATAATCATTATCGTCGTAAATAATTCGTCACAAATACTCATTTTTCTTATAATGATGATCAATTACATCACTAGTTAGGCTAAAGCGTAACGGCAAATACAAATACGTACACGCATGATGTTGCTTATAAAGATAAAACAGTTACATCATGCTGCTAACATACATATATATGGAGGAAAATAAATATCACCATGCATGCAAGGGAGCGAGCAAGCTAAGTACAATACTTGTGCTAGCCAATATTAAGGCTTTGCCATCATTTATATCAGAGATCAAGAATATAAACTCGGCCATAAGAAACTCCAACTTCCAAGAGTGCAATATTAACAATGATATATATTATAAGTTGGCGAATTAATTATTTGACAAGCTAGCGATCGATCGACTGAACCCATATTAATATATGATAAGTCGATCGGGCTCGATCCTCTTCACTAATAATGTTCCCAATTAAGTTCAAACAATGATGATGATGATGATGATGCATGGCGATCTTCCCATTTGAGGATCCACATTTCAACCAAGAAATTTGTAAAGGAATCCAATTACAATATATATTATATATTGGAAGCAAAGTTAATTGGAGCCATGTTTCTATTTCAGAAAGTACTATTCATGCTGCTTCTCGCGTTGATGAGCTAACATGGTAATTATTATAAGACGTGCACAAAATAATATGGTTGCAGAATCCAAGTGTGGAATTCACTACTATCAGTGCTTGGTAGTGTACTAGGGTAAGATATTTAGAAATTCCATGGGCAAAATGGGTATGGCATACGGCTATTCCAAAGAAGATTTCAGTAACAATGTAAAAAGCTATACATGAATGTTTGGCTGTGGATGATAGGATCAGGAAAGTGGGAATACAAGTAGCGTCAAGATGTGATTGTTGTTCAAATGGTGCTTACGAAGATATGAATCATGTCCTTACGACTGGTGAATTTGTTGAGAAGATTTGGGGTCTGGTTTTTATTAGGCTGGGCATCAGAAATTTGCTTGGTATAAATTGGAGAGGACGTGTGGAGAGCTGGCATTAGCAGGCTAGAGGGTCCACACAAAGGGGCCAACTACTTGGGATTATTCCTTCGGTGATCATCTAGAGGCTATGGTGGCGACGGTGTAAGGCGAGGATGGAAGGTATATTTGAATCTGTATATTCGGTGTGGTGCTCTATTTTGCATTGGGTCTCTTGGATTGCCTTGAGGCTCAAGAAGTCACAAATTCTAATTAGGCATGATGAAGAAATTCTGAAGAACTTGCAGCTGCCGATCAGAAATACGAGTCCGAGGTATATGAAATAGGTAGTCTGGTCAAGGCCAAAAATTGAGTGGTTTAAATTAAATGTGGATGGTAGTTTGTTGGGCAATCCGGGGCCTTCAGGCATGGGTGGGGTAATTCAAAATGATAAAGGAGAGTTTGTGTGGATTTGCAAATTTTACAGGTCATAAAACTAATAATGCAGCGGAAGTTTTGGGTTTATTATATGGGTTACGATATGTTCGTCAGTTAAATATTCAGCAGGTTAAAATTGAAATGGATTCTATGTTAGTAATTAATTGGTTGCAGACGAAGAATTGTAGGCTCTGGTATTTAGAGGATTATTGGGAAGAAGTTTTGAACTTACTTGACGGATTTAGATTTTCTATGAACCATGCATATAGAGAGATCAATTCGGTGGTTTGGCTCTGATGGGTGCAAAAGGTGGAAATAGTTTGTGGTTTTCATTTTCAGAGTTACTTATGGGTATTAAAGGTAATATTAGATTGGAGAAAATAGGATGTCCTTAAATGAGGAGGTTTGAACATTTGGTTAGTTTGTGGATGTCTTTGAGTATTATTGTTTTGGGTCAGTTTTGGTCATTTTTACACCTGATTTTTGGAATTTATTGTATCCACCAGGTGTCGGTCTATAACTACTGTTTTCCTCCTCCACAAGTGAGAGTATATTAATAAAATTGGAACGGGGACACTATTGGACATGTGTTCCTTGGCTCTTCTTAAAAAAAAATAAAATAAAAAAATAAAAATTATAAGACATTTTTATTTGAGTTTTTTTCTTTTTTAATTAAAGAATTAACAGCAATAATATTTGTGAGTATATTAGGGTTTTTAAAATGTGATAGGTACGTAGCTCTAATTTGTGTATACGTATACATTTCAAGTCTTCCAGAATGGTTGACGTCCGTCATGCATAATTAATTAAGGATAAAGGAAATCAACTAGAGAGAGATCAGGACCGGGAGGGGGAGGAGGAGATGAGTGGTCGTTCATGTGAGATATTCACTCAGGGTGAAATAGACCATCTTGAAGAGGGAAGCTGATCGGAAATTAATAGAAAAGAACCAATTGGCCGGTATTGTACATGCATGTAGAGATTATTTTTTTTATGCTTTTAAGTGAAATCATCCTAGTCCTAGTTTAAAAAAAATAATTTTATTGCAAAATAAAGGGGAAGCTGACGGGGGAGGTGCAAACCCATGCTTTCAAGGCAAATCAAGATAAAAGATATTCTCAATAATTTATAATTGTGTAAAAAAAAAAAAAAATTATTAATGGTAATGTTGAATTATATTTTGAGATGATAAGTCATATTCACTCACATCTACTTGATCGATTTAATATATTTCGAAGTAGCATTTGATCACTAAATTAGTAATTATTGACCTAACATAAAAGAAGAAAATAAATGAATATTAATTATATATGACTACATCATGCAGCATATATATTTGGGGCGATTACTCGATGCAAATAAGCTAGCTGAAATTTGCAACGAAGAGACATACACGTACGGTACCTACTCTTATATACGTGTGGATATATGATTAGTTTTTGGACGAGGGATTAACCCTTCCACCTTGGTGTAAATACGAGGTGGAAAACAATAATCCAAGATATATAGAAGCTGTAGCTAGGCCAATACATATATAAAAAATAAAGATCGTGATCATGATGAACTAATTAGTGCAAAATCTATAATGCCGTGACAAATAGCAATGCCAACTAGAAACGTGGATATAGTCAGCTTCATAAAGGAAGAACAAAATGAAGTGGACGATGACGACCGATGTAATTTATATAGTGTTGTTAAAAATCTTTTCTTGACGTGAATCATGAGACAACTTGAAAAGTTGGAGTAGAATATTAGGGAACCTGATTAGTGCGAGATCAATCGATGGATATTATATATATATTTATATATATATAGAGGTTTTGAGAATAAGAAAAACATGCCAGGTTGAACATGCAAGTTGGATTAATTCTTAATCCCCTATCATGCTTCTAATATCTATTATGTGTGTGTGCACGCGGGCGTGTGATCTAAATGATAAGATTAATTTGACTATTTATAAATATCTTCCCTACTCTCTAGTTTTCACGATATAGACCTTGAAATTTTACTTTATTTTTTTAAAAGAAAACACTAAATGTTAGTTGTTGTATGTCTTGCAAATAACTTAATTTGAGCTAGTTTTGTCATTTCTCCCTTGAAAGCTTATATATTCAGAAAAATTCTAGGGTTTCATATACATTCACTACAACACAAATAGTTTTTTGTGATAGAAGAAACCGTCACAAAAAATAACCAAACGTCACTAAAGACATTTAGTGACGGTTTGAAACCATCACCACAACCATCACCTAATGTGCGTCACAGAAAACATTTGGTGACAATTTACTGTTGAACCATCACTAAAATTATTTTTAGTGACAGTTGGAGGTGTTCCATTTGGAGGAACGTTCGAAGGTTTCATTTTTTGGGACAGTTGAAAACTGTCACAGTAAGTAATGTTCAGACGTAAATTGTTATGTCCAAACGTCAACCCGAGCAATTGACATTCGAATGACAAAACTTGACGTTTGTTGATTATTGTTCGAACATATCATTTTACGTTCGGACGTTAAAGAACAATGCTTGAACGTAACTTGTATAACGTTCGGACGTTTGTTCGAATGTTAAAGAAGTGTCTAAACATTCGGGCACTTTGTTCGTTTGTTCGTTTGGGGGTGAGTACGTTCAAACTTGTACAAGTACATTCTAATGTTATGTAATAATTTTGGGTAATTACATTCGAAAGTTTGTTTGAATGTGAAATAATGTTTGAACATTTTTGTTTATATTCGAACATATAAATCAGAAATACTAATTTGATAAAATTAAACCAATTGTATCATATCACACACCATAAAGATTCTACAACTAAGAATGTCTTATAAACTTTTAAAATTAGATACTAAAAGTTATACACACAAATAAAATTGAGAGAATTCATTTCTTTTTTCCTCACCCACCCCGTTGCTGTTGCAATGACATAACACGCTCTATTTGTACCATCATCTCCCGCTGTACTTACTTTTAGATTTCACTGTGAATTCTTTCCTCCTGGTCTCTCTGTGATCCTGCAAACGCGACTCTAAATGAGACTTTCGCTCTAAGAGAGACTCTAACTCTTGCTTTCTCTACCTCATATACTCATTCGTACGCCGTGCAACTTCTAAATCTTTGGTAGGATTATTAATTTGTGAAGTCGAAAAGGATGAGGAGGATGAACCAAAATACTTGAAAGCTTATCCCAAACCTCTTGTCATATTAGACTTGGACCCGAGCACTTGCGTGAATATGTCTATGTCACTCGGAGAGGATTCACCAGAATCTGACTGCATCTCCATCATTTTTTCCTGCAATGTCAAAGAAAACACACAATAAGTAATGTATTAAAAGAAATACAAATAAAAAATAAATTATTCACATGTTGCATACTTTATTTAAAAAAAATAACAATACTTACATAATTATCTGCAGCGGCAGGATCCATCCACCCACTACGCTTATTAGTGTGAGTAGCAGCATAGACATGAATGAGGAAAAAGTTTTCAGGATTATCACGTTTCTAACAAAGCGACATTAGCAATTTTAAAAAGATAATGTTAGTACTTAAATAAAAAAAATATCAGAAAAACAAATGAATTATATCATTTATTAATTACCATTTTATCAGCAAGACAGTGGAATGATCTTGAACCAGCACCATGGTGGACAGTCAAAGCGGATCTATTATGTGCATTCATAGAACTTAAGTGCTACAAAATTAATTAAGAATGTTAATTGTAATATATATGCGTATAATTTATAGCCCAAATATAAATGTAAATAATCATTAGATATAAATCTTAAATACCTAATAATCTGGAATTGCAAAAAGATCACAATGCATTTTTCAATCATCTAACTTCATCTACTAGAAAGGAGATTACGCAGCTTCTTCCAAAGTGTCAAACTTCTTGAAGTAGTTATGACATCGTCCCTTGTGACGTTGAAATAGTGGAGCCATCAACCCATTCACAATTCTCAAATACTTGCTACGGCCAAAGTCAAGATCGAATTCATCCTAATAAGTAAATTATGTAAAAAATATAATATACTAATCTAGTATACAAAAAATGTATTCTCAACGTCAACTCACAGGTAAAATAGAGCGAGGTAGCATGGTTCAGTAACAGAGAGAAAAAAAGGGAGAGAAAGTTAGAAAGAGATGGAAAATGGGAGGAGAGATAAAGTTTTATAAGAAAGTAGTGAGGGAATGAGAGAAGAAAGCAAAATTGATGGTTAAAAGAAAAATTGACAAATAGTAGTAGAAATGTAAAGAAGAGAATCATAGAGGACAGGAATGGAAAGCAAAAATCCCCTTTAAAAATACTGTTGATATGAGATAACCTCATTTATAATCTTGTAGATTCCGCCGAAAAGATATGAGATAGCCTCTTTATATATGTTGTTTTGTGTTTTAGGTGGTTTTACCTTTTAGTTTGGTTAGGAGATATAGTATCATTTGTGGGTGGCCGACTTTGTGTTGTGTATTTGGTTCTCATATAGTTGGATTTCTCTTTTTCTGGTTTCATGTATAGTGTAGTGATGGGATAGAGATGGAACAGAAGAATGAAAAAGAAGATAAAGATGTTGGAAATCACTGACACAGGAAAAGTCATCCCCTTCTCCCTAAATTAAATGATGCACTAACACAGACACAAAAGAATAAAGTAAAAGAACAAAAAGATACAACACACGGAACAAACACGGAAGCACAAGGAAAACATTGTTCATTACTGTTCATCCGGAATAGCCTCTTATATAATAGAGACAGATATTATATATAAACATACACTATATATATATTATATATAAACATACACTATATATATATACAATTGAAGGTTACATAAAGTATTTCACAATATAATATACTATATATATTATAATATAATAATAAATATAATATGTTATATGTTATAGTATACATTATAATATATAACATATATGAATAAAATAATATATTATTAATATATTTTGAAAAATCAATCAAGAAACGGTTGAACGATGGACGTAGTACGTTCGAACATTATATTTCTCACGTTCCAACATTTCATACCACGTTGGAACGTTATTAGGAATAACGTTCAAACTTTATATTTATCACGTTCTAATGTTTCCTTCGACGTTAGAACATTACAAAGAATAACGTTCCAACATTATATTTATCACGTTCCAATGTTTCCTTAGACGTTGGAACGTTAAAAGGAATAATGTTCGAACGTTGTATGTATATTTGTCCAAAACCGAAAGCTCAATCGTCATTTTCTCCTTTCTCCTTCTTACCTTGTTTGCAGGCCACCACTCCTCCGTCGCTATCATCGTCGAACTCCGCAACAACCATCACGAAAAGGTAGACATTTACATTTGAAGCATTACATGTATTTTATACCTAGATTTAGAATGGGTTTGATTAAATCGAAACCCATAGTGGTCGGATTTTCAACTCGATTTTCCAGCCACCACAGGTTACCATTAGCCAAAAAGTCACCGTAGAAAAGTTCCTTAAAGTGTATACTTCATTTCTACAGTGACATTTCGGCATTTAATAATATATATTGATGATTTTGGAGCTTTCGAAAATAGCTGAGTTGACTTAGCCATTCTGTGTTGTAACGTTTGAACGTTATACCAAGACGTTCGAACGTATGACGTTTCAATTTCTTAACCGTTGGTATTTCACGTCCGAACGTAATTTTAATACATTCGGGCATTACTGCATTTAAGTCTGATAGTATAATTTAACGTTTAAACGTAATGATTTTAAATTTATTTATATCTTCAACAATTTGGTGTCCGAACGTGTATTTATTAAGTTCGAAAGTAGAACAATTAAATTTATTATACGTTTGAACGTTTTGTTAAACGTTCAAACAAAAATTTTTATGTGTGAACTTAAAACATACACATCTGAACGTTTTATCTGAACATTCGAACGTATACTTTTATATGTTCAAACGTTAATGCATAGTAGTTTAAAATTAACACAAAATATGTATCAATATTACTCATAATTTTGTTTCCTTTTCTATTTTCAGAATATGGCTCATCTTGTACATACTAGGAAACGAGGGAGCGAAAAAGCACTCAGGACATTGCTTGGATCGGGGCTCATACTGTTATGGTAGAGCAAGAGACCCTGATCAACGAGTTCAACGAGCTCATATGGGAGCAGATGAACTTCAGAGATGTCTTCCTCAGTAAAGGCTAGAGAAATATCTGCACATTGAGGGGGAAGGTATACTCCTTTATTATTCAAGAGTTCTATATGGGAATGGTTGACATGCCTCTGGATGCATCCTCTCACACCATGACTGTACATGGTGTGACGTTTGAGATTTCACTCGATGTCTGGAACTGCTGCCATTGCAAGTCAGGTTTAGAGTCAGCAAAAGTTTTGTCAATATATTAGCCTGATTGTAATTAATTAATTTTGTACCAAATTTAAAGGTGGAGGCTAACCATTTCCGGATCCTTTTGTGATTGCCCAAAAGTTTTTTGTTGCTTGCGCTTGGTTTTCGCAAATTTATCATCCAACTACACAATCTACAATATAGTTGGAATACTCAAGTTCTTCATAATAAGAGATTATCAAAAACTCCATGTATAGTCAATTTTGCGTATTCATTGTATACTTTACTAATGTGATTGGCTGCATCATATTTTTTTTTAATATAAAACTACTGTTTTGACCAATCAAATCAATAGAGTGCACAAGGAGTATGCAAAAGTAATTGAATGTAGCATAACTCAATAATCATTGGTACTGCTATATTTTTCACCACACAAATTAATATGCATGCATGGTATAACAAGTAACTTCAACGTACGATAGTCATTCGAATATAGAACTCACAATTATCCTTGGCCGGTCAAATGAAAATGCTTCTGATCACCAAGAATGATTTGCTGATGAAAAAGATTATCCAACGAATTACACAATAAAATTAGCATGATCCAAGATTAATTATTAAACCGTAGAATATATAGTACGAACGAAATGCTTGACCATCCATTTGAATCATAATTACTTCTTTGATAGACACCCTTACTTTTTCAGTGCTTCGATTTTATTCTATTACGCAATTAAAGCTTTAAGATACGATCCAATTAGGAAATCATCTTATATATATTGCCACCTTTGCCACCCATTTCCTCACTGCTTCTTATACTCACGATCTCCCTAGCTACCACAAAATTAAGGATACCTGCAGGTATGTAATATTAATATTATTGTAGCCCTAGCTCCCTAATTTCCATGCTAATTATTTGAGTATTTATAGTCATGATCATTAAGCTAGTTTCCTTAAACGATAATCGATCTTAACACACAGAGCTGCTGCATGCTTAATTCTCAGAATTTGGCCGTAAAGAGATTGATCATCATCATGAAAACCCTAGTACTTGTTTCTTCTGTTGCAATCCTCTTGATCTTTGCAACTCTGCAAGCTGATGCAGAAAGGGTCCTAGTAGATCAGAAGCCTAGGCCAAAAGCGGCCAATCGTCGGCTCCTAAATCAGGTTGAGACAGGCGACAACAGCACCGACGGTAGCGGCCAGGAAGCTAACCCAATGTACAGAAAACCTGCAGAACCATCCCAGGATGATAGTCACCGTAAACACCCTTGTTCAAGAAGAGAAGATGAACTTCATACTCCACTCGGTACAACATGCCTACACAGCTAAATCTAGCTAGCTTGCTAAATATTAATTAATAAGCTGACGGTGAGGAGATGATCATCATCAAGGGAGCTAATTATAATATATGGTGTGGCTTTAAAAAAATAAAGTGGAACCAAGATCATCGATCCATGTTACTTGCCAAAGCTATCATATATACGTTCTGCAGGCAGCATGCTTTTAGTTCCATTAAGAGGAGATAAATCTATATATATATATATAGGCTTTGTATGCGACGGGTTTCTGGCAGCTTGTAATCTATATATATATATATATATATACATATATACATTCACATGCTGCATGTGAATTCTAGCTGTTAAATAAAGGGACCATGCATGCATTGCATGCATGGAGGGTGTGTTTGCTAATATATATCACTGATATATTTTGGATTATTTGGCCTATATATACTTCCATAGAGAGTGAATTGGTGGATGTATAAGATGGGTAATATTAATTATAATTTCAATTAATTGGTCATAATTAAGGAGGAATATATATCAAGGTGATGAGGTACGTTTTGAGAAGAAGGGGCATGAAGAGTACTTAAAATTGTGTGAGAGACAGAGAGCTAGAGCATGCATGCATGGTTATAACTGCATGGGAAATTAAGCCTTGACGTCCTTATATATATATATATATATATATATATATGCAACTACGACCTTTTTGAAGCAACTATATATGCATGAAAATAAATATCAAAGATGTATAAGAGATCAAGCCAGGGGGCAATTAAGGATCCTGAATAAAAATCTTATTCCAGTCTTGAAGGGAGATATAGATATATATATATATATAGAGAGAGAGAGAGAGAGAGAGAGAGAGAGAGAGAGAGAGCTAGCTGCAAGGAAATATCGATAGAAGATCATCCTAGCTAGCTCAGGACGCAAACAGCTTGACCCAAGCAAGGGCGCTCTTTGAATAATAATTAATACCGAAATTGGAAGCCTCAGCTAGCCTGCAGCATGCTTAGCGTTAGTGAGAACAGGTTGGGGGAGTTAGATCTTTTAGATATAGGCCGTATAGGCCGTCAAAGATCTGCATATCCATGATCATCATTCACGCACATACCAACTTAATTGTGATATATATGATGTTCAATCTCCTCAATAACACCTGATCTCTTCTCTCTTAATCCGATCCATTAATTTGATTTTATTTTCATGCCCCACTTGAATTCTATTTGCTGTCTTAATTAATTTGATCACATTGGATGGGATAATCACCTCGAGATCGATGTCACGCGGCTTGGATTGACGACGATTACGAACATGATGGAGCACTTCCAGAGGGCGTTACTACAACAAAAATAAGATTTTTGGACAAATTTTTTTTGGGAAAAAATGAAAATCGGCCCAGAAAATGAGTTTCAGGAAGGAAATTTAAATTTTGTCCCTAGAAAACGATGAAAGGAGTTAACTGTTCGAACAATCAATTTTTTGTTCGAACAGTATATAGAGGGACGAGAAATTTCATCTCTAATAAAACCACCATTCAAACATTTGCAAACACGTTCGAATATAAAAAAATAAACATTTAAACAGATATTATGTATGGTCGAAAGAGAATTTGGCACGTTAAGTGATAAAATTTAGTGGGACATTGATTTACTGTTCAAACAACATACAATAACACTTGAATGTTAAGATTAATCAATGTTCAAAAGGATATTATATATGATTGAATAGAAAATTGGCGGGTTAAATCACTAAATTTAGCAGAAAATTGAGTTACCGTTCGAATTAATAGGTTAATCAATGTTCAAACGTAAAATAAAGAGTTTGAATGATAATTTATTGCAAAAATATCTCGCGGGAATGGAGAAATGTTCGAATGTTATATATTCCGTTCGAGTAGTGACATTAATTTTATAAGAAATTTCAATTAAAGAATATATATAATAGAAATCAATAATTAGTTTAGAAAAATTATATTATTTATTTCTAATTTAGAAAAATTAAAAATTATAAAAAAAATACAAATAAAGGATATAGAGATGGGTGTGTCTCTACTGACCCAACTCTCTAACCACATCCTCGACTGCAGCTAGGCGTGTCTCTAGCTATGCTAGCCGAGTATTGATCATGACCTAAGTCATAGATATGACTAGAATCTCTGTACGTAAGTCAAAGACGCTATAATTAATCTTTGTACGTAAGTCAGAGATGGCACTACGGATCTTCGTATGAACTGCATCAATCACCTCTGATGTCCATGCGTGGATCTCTGCACACACTATATCTGCAATCTCGTCACGAGTAGTAGCGCGTGATGCCTCGGCCTATGTGGATGTCTCACCAGCTGATACTCCACGATATGTCGAGTGAGCATCTCCCTAAATATTGACGTGCTCTAGAATAGGAGCACGAAGACAAAGTCTCGAGTGTCTCGTGCTTTTTGACAGGGTGGAAGAGTTGATTGGTCCAATCAGCTCCCAGACACACTCAACAATATCTGGTAAGACCACGACATGTAGCAGAAATCATGTGATCAAGATCTGAAAGGGCAATATATCCATCATAATGTAGGAAGCCTCTGATCAAATTCTAGTGAATATATAACCCACTAGGTCGATACGCACCCAAAGAATGAAGTGTATTATAAACTTCGCCCGATCCATGCCGACCTTTGTCTTGTATTGCCTAGAATGAATGTTGTTAGCGATGATCAAGTTCATGATCTTGAAGAAACCAAATAAATCAGCCTGTTTGATTCTCTTCGTCTCATCATGGGGAGGAGCATCTAGACCAACAACCAACTATCTCACCTCATAATCAGCGAGACCATCAAGTCCATCTCTATCAAAGCCCTCGTCCTCAGCCATCTCCCCATCAGCTGTAAAATCTTTGGGCACCATGTTTGGATACCCTGTGTACAATCATGCGATACCAATGAAATCAACAAGTCTGTCTGCTGAAAATGTAACTGAGACTCCCTGAATAGAGATCGTGTATGCCTCATCGTCATCTCAGTTGGAACCACCGAGTTCTCTATAAAACTCAGAGATGATGTTGATATAGAAAACAAGGTCCCATGCTTCGTCCTATTCATCGAGGATTGGTGTAGGGGTGCTACCCTCCCTGCCCGTCGCCCCTGTGGGGGCGGGGGTAGGGTTTTGCACCACAAAACTTGCTACGGTGTGCTGGGGCAGGGTTGCCAGTCTGGGTATCGGGGTGCGAGGGTGGACACCCCATCCATCCGCCCTTGCCCCAGCCCCCCAATGGGCATTCGGCCTAGAACATGTTTATGGGCCCAAAATGGCTTAGAACTTGGGTCCAGAAATTAATCAAAAAAAAAATAACAAAAAAGTGAATTTATAATAATAAAAATAATATACAAATTAGAAAATGAAGTACTTCTACCACCTAATAAATTAATAATAATAATTAAGCTATTACAATAATACAAACTAAGAGAAAATAATTACAAAATTACAAACATAAAACTTTGTATCAACATTACAAATAACTGAATCACTGAATACAACTGAACTAAGTTAGTTGTTTGACATTTGGGACAGGTGGCCAAGGGTGGAAAGACATGTAATTAGGGTTGCCTGCTATGAGATCATAAAATCTAAAACATTAACAATTTAATAGGAAACTAAATTAGAATTATAAACAAGAAACAAAAATTAAAATTACAAACATATATTAGAAATGAAAAATTAGAAACTAAAATATGACTAACCATGATGAGAATAGATCATTTGAATTTTGGTCCTTGGGCTCGGGATTAGGATTAAGGCTTGAGCTACGCTTATGACAGTAAGATTATAAAAGTTAAAAAAAAATACAAGAAAAATAATTAGATACCAAAAAGTAAATAAATAAAAAATAATAATTAAGGGGCAGTGAAAACTGTACAAACATATGGCAAATGGCAATGTGGGTCCAATACCATGAAGTCATACTGCAGCGGAGGTAAACGTCGTCTCATGTATTGCTACAACAATTAAATATAAAATTAATACCAATTAAATGAATATAAATAAATCAAAATAATAAAATAAAATCAACGATTACCAGATCTAGGCAAATCACTACCCTCCTCCTCGTCGATCTCCTTAAAGTCAAGAACATCCGGAACAAGAATTTTCGTCCCGTTGTTCCAATTCTGCTTGCAAATCAATGGCTCCATATAAGTGGCAGCAGACAATCAACTCTGGAATGGATCTAATATGCACCCTCCAGTACTAAAGGCTGACTATGAGGCAACGGTGCTAATAGGGATGGCCAAAATACTACAAGCTATCTCTCCAAGGACGGGATATTTCTTGGCATTGGTCTTCCACCATGTTAATATATCAAATTCTCGAGTATATGGTAGAAGCTCCCTTGCCAAATATATGTCTACCTCCGACTTTGCCTTGTAGATTGACAGACTAGTAGAGGGTTCTATGAGAGGGTCTCACCTCATGCCAATCTACGCTCCCCCCCCCCCCCGGGAAGCTTCTAAAGAATGCATAGGTGTAGGTGCAGGTGCATTACCACCCCTGATCACGGTAAACTCATACAAAAATTTACCAATGATCTCTCTAACCATTGTCCCAATAAGCTTAGCCCATGCGTTCGCATGAGCAAGTCCTAAACCATATATCATGTCATCAATCTTAATCTGGGGGTCAAGAGCAACAACTACATATAAAAAAATATTTAGCCTACTCAAATCCCTCCAATACTTGTCATATTTGACCTTCATCATCGATGTAATCTCCCGCATCCTAATATGGTCACCCCTTGTAACAACCCGCTCATTTTCTCCCATGAGTTATGTAAATTTTGCAGACGAAATTCATTATAAAGAGGGGAGAAAGTAACAACTCTAACACTTGGTATTTTAGTGTATTTTTATTAAAGGATTATTTTAATGAATTTAAAAATTATTTCTCTTCTTTTAAAATTAATGGAGTTTTATTATATTATTTTATAATATTTTAAGTAGTGAAAATTATTTTTAATGTGCTTTCCTAATATTATTTACTGTTTTGCATTTAAAGTGATCTTTAATTTAAATTAATTTTTTTTTAGTTTTAAAATTATTATTGTTTTAATTAAGCATTTCACTGTGTATGAATTATTTTATTTAGTTTATTGTTTTAAAATATTTTTCGTTGAATCATTTTTGTGACCCAAGTTGTGAGGATTGGACCTCATTTCTTTCCCTCTATTTTCCTTTTCCTTTTCCTTCATTTTCCTTCATTCTCTTTCTTTTTTCACTTTATTTCTTTCCTGCTTTTCTCCCTCCCGCCACGACGTCTTCCCCTCTCCCCCATGAGTTTTTTCCGGCCTCCCCTAGAGCCGTTGTGCACCACCACTGGTCCTCACCGCCCCTCCCACCTCCTTCCCCACCCACCGGCGACACCATCCCTCCGTTTTCAAACTCTCCGGTGCCGCTGTTGACCCGCATGAGCAGCCCAAAGCCGTGGCAGGCCTTGTGCTCTAGCACCGTCGTCACTCCACCTCCGGCCACCATTTCTTCACCACATCTTCCTCGACCTCCCAGCTACCTAATAGACCCAACCCCAGCTCCGATCCGTCACCGCTGAAGCCGCATTAACCACATCTCCGATTCACTCTTTTTGGCCTTAAAACCACCCTTTTCGCCGCCACCCTCGGCCTAATGCTACCACCATTAGCTTCACCGACCTCCCTAGGCCCTACCCTATCAATTTCAAGTGTTGGTTTGACCTCTTTCAAAATTGAGTTTTTGAGACCCACGATCAGTGTATTTTTACAGTGTTCGGTTGCTGTTTTGTGGCTTCTAGCGCATTTGTGATCCTTCAAAAATTATTATATAGCGCCGTAAGTATATTTCAAAACATCTTTTGAGATTTAAATATATTTTTGCACTAACTCATTTTACTGTGTTCTGGTTGGTTATTCCGAACTAAATCCGAGGAGTCAAGGGCTCAGATGGAGTTATTTATGTGTTTGGTTATATTGTGATTTGGTTGGTTGTTGGATATTGAGGTTGTGTCTGGTTCATTGCATGTGCACGGATGATCATGTTTGTAAATAGAAACTGGGTTTTCGGGTAATTGCATTCATATTTATATGGAGATTTGAAAACTGGCTTTTCATGTGTGGAATGGATTTTGGGTGCGTGTGTACCACGACCCCAAGCCGAGATGGGGCATTATCTCTATGGAGCTCCTCTGGTCACTCGAGAGCGGAATATACTGAGTGACGTCCCCTGGGTTGTCGCCGGGCGACAACAGGATAGGACAAGTTACGTGCCGACTCCATGGCCTTTCTACTGGCGGGGGCTAGAGGATGCCTGGCCACGAACGCACTGGGTACGGAACTGGGCATCGCTCGTTATGCAGCCAGGACGTGCGGATAGTCCATAGGGAGACCATGGTACATATGAATTAATGGAAAAATGGCTTGTCTAAATAAATGATTTTGTGTGTCATTTTCTGGAAAAATGATGTTTAACGTTTTGGGCCATTTTCAGGGAAAATTATGAAAATGTTTTGGTAGAAATATTTTGGCCCAAATGAGATTTTGGCGTGTGTTGGATTTCATGCATATTGCATCATATGCATGCATGGTTGGTTGCATAAATGTGTTTTTATCTTAAGAATGGTTGGGTTATAACTTATCTGTGGTACCATTTAATGGTACTGCAGATTTTATTGATGTTGATGCAGATGCCGAGCTTGAGGATTTGGCTCCGCCGGAGGAGTGAACTGGGATCACTTGGGTTTATGTTTATTTTCAGCTCTTGTATTAATTTGGGACATTGGTTTTGTTTTGAATGCTTGCATTTGGATATTGTATTAAGCAAATTCTGTTACTTAGTTGACTTATTTATTTATCCGCTGCGTTTTGTTGTGCACTTTTGCTGGTTGCACACACTTGAACACTTGTCGTTGGGATGCGTGACCCGTATTGTCATCATCCTAACATCAAGATTCCCGTGTTGTTTTGTACGTGGGAGTCAAGGCGTCATAGGTGGTATCAGAGCAGTTCGGCTTTGGGTAAAACCACACATCCCATAGGTGAAGTACCATAAAATTTTTAAAGTTATGATTTGAAATTATTTTGTTTAAAGTATGTTATTTTTTTTGGTTTTATCTATTTCATTGTATCCTACTTTGGTTGTTTATTTATTTTATTGTATGTTATTTTATTTTATTTGAGATTGTTTTGGTTTTATTTTGTTTGAGGTATGTTACTTTAATTGTTTTAATTTATTGTATGTTGTTATACTTGGTTGGTTTTATTCTATTTTATTTCATGGCATTTTGTTGTATGTTAATTTATTTTTTCATAATTATATTTTTATTTGTTTGAATTGAAAAGTGGGTTAAAGGTTACGCTATGGCAAGAAAATGGTACGACCGTGAATTTCATTGTTAGGCTTGAACATCTAGTGTAGTAGGCTTGAACTCTTAGCAATTGGTTTGTTTTAATATCCGGACTCGAAGGGAACGACATGGTCTAGGTGAACTTTATGGAGTAGGAACTCAAGTCGTAGCTGAGATGGGAATAGCTTTTGATTGCTTAGGATAACTGAGGTCTTAGGTTCTGTAAAATTTATGTAATGAGTTATGGAGTAGGAGGTTGTAAGTTCAACAAACTTCGAGGATAGAATTATGAGAAGTTTATCTAAGGTTTGAAGCCCTATAGTTCTTAGGAAATAAGTTTATGAAATTAAAGGTGGTAGGTTCAACAAGCATTTGAGGGACTAATTAAATTAGAAGTTTTAGATTTTGTTGACTCGGTTAAGCACTTTGGTATCATTTGCGGTTTTAGAATTTTGCAAGCTTTATAAGGTGAGTGTTTTAGATTTAAGGTCATCGATATTAAGGATTTCGGAAAAATGATTGTTATTAGTTCGAGGTTTTAGTGGCAAGTTTTAAGATTGATCCGTATCCAGTTTAAGGATAATAGGTGGTGTGGACCTAGGAAAAGATTCTTGTTGTTTTTCAAGGATATAGGTCCAGATGATGGAAATGATAATGATGAACCATTTGCACGTTTGGAGGATTTTTGGGTTTCGGCTAAGGGTGCATGAGATCGACGCGTAATAGTTGTGAGTGTGTATGGATTTCGAAGAGTATATGTCCTAATCGGATTTTTGTTGCAAGAAGTGGCTTTGGTAGGTGTTAAAGAGGAGATAACATGACAATATTAGGTTCAAGAGACCTTGGCTTTGAGTTTTTGAGGAGTTTATTGAAGGGTACAATCGAAGCAGATTACTCAATAAAATGATGATTGGCAATAATTGTTGTGATTAATTTTAGGAATTAATTGTGACTTGAGGTCACATAGGAATTTAAATTTTTGAGACTATACTTTCCTTTGGAAATGGAGCGTCAAGTTGGGTGAATTAAAGACATTATTATTTAACTTGAAGAGAGATTGATGGGTTGCCATGTATGGTGTATGATAAAATCTATAAGTTGAAGCTTAGGCATCAACGATGGATAGCATAATCAAGTATGTGAGTTAATAAAGCATTAGGATCCATGGGTGTTGTGCAATAGTTTTTGGTGGATTGAAGATTTGAGTAGTATGGCTTGCCTTGAGGTTTAATAGTGATGTGCTATTGAATGAGCTAGTCGTGCTAGTACTAGCTTATTGGAGTAGAAGTAGGTGAGCGAGTTACCAAGAAGGTTTTGGCGATGTTTTGGTGAAGTCAATGGTAGTTCGTAGTGAGTTTAGTCATCGCTAGATTATATAATATTCAGAATTTAGGTGATGAACTTTTGGGTTTAGGTTGTCGGGTAGAGGTCTATGGGCCCTCTTATTGGTTGGTCGGGTTGGATTCGAGCCTTTTAAGGTAAGTTCCTTATCTTAAGATGAGACGGGTGTATTTTGGGGTGATCTTACTTGTTTCCAATTTGGGATACTGAGGTTGATTGATACTAGTTTTCTGTTAATGATCAGGGATGTATTTTGCGGAATATTGATTTTGTTTAAAGCAGCGGGAGTTAAGTGAGGAATATGTGTGAGAATTCATGATTTTGGAAGAGGGTATTTTCTACCAAATTGTGGTAAGAGTTTCTAAGTTAGTAGGTATGGAGCTACCTTGTACTCGGTGTTTTTTTATGAGGACATAAATTTTATGGAAGTGGCGATTATTAGAGTGCGCAGCAGGAGCGTGATATTTTGGTTGTAATTAGGAGTTTAAAATTTTGTGCTGTTTTTGAGAAATTAGTGGTGACTTGAAATTTTGAGACGATACTTATAATTGGAGATTAATCATTTAGATGTGTAATTTCGTTATTGATGGTTAACTTTGGAAGTAGCCATTAGGTTATCAAAGGTAGAATACAATGAAGGTTTGGAAGTTATAGCATATGAGTCTATTGAGGATAGCAAAGATTATCGAATGGACCTATTAATCATTGGGATTCCTTGGGTGTTCTTAAGGTTTTGTGAATATGGAGATTTTGGATTACATAACTACTCTAGGAGTAATAGACGTGTTGTGCCATTGGGAGATTAGTGTGAGTAGGATGTGATTGCCTATAAGAGTAGACTTGGAAGTGCACTACTCATGCTTGTTTGGAAGTTGTTGATGGTATGTTTTTCTCAAGCATGTTCTTAGTTGTATCTTGTATCCTACTTTGGCGCTGATGTTTGACCTCACAAATTTCGAGGATGAAATTTTATTTAAGGGGGGGAGAATATAACATCTCGTATTTTAGTGTATTTTTATTAAATGATTATTTTAATGAATTTAAAAATTGTTTCTCTTCTTTTAAAATTAAGGGAGTTTTATTATATTATTTTATAATATTTAAAGTAGTAAAAATTATTTTTAATGTGCTTTCCTAATATTATTTACTGTTTTACATTTAAAGTGATCTTTAATTTAAATTAGTTTATTTTTAGATTTTAAAATTATTATTGTTTTAATTAAGCATTTCACTGCATTTGAATTATTTTATTTAGTTTATTGTTTTAAAATATTTTTCATTGGATCATTTTTGTGACCCAAGTTGTAAGGATTGGACCTCATTTCTTTCCCTTCATTTTCCTTTTCCTTCCTTCTCTTTCTTTATTCTCTTTATTTCTTTCCTGCTTTTCTCCCTCCCGCGCAGTACGTCTTCCCCTCTCCCCCATGTGTTTTTTTCGGCCTCCCCTAGCGCCGCTGTGTGCCACCACTGGTCCTCACCGCCCCTCCCACCTCCTTCCCCACCCACCAACGACACCATCCCTCCGTTTTCAAACTCTCCGGTGCCGCCGTTGACCCGCATGCGCAGCTCAAAGCTGCGGCAGGCCTTATGCTTTAGCGCCGCCGTCGCTCCACTTCTGGTCACCATTTCTTCACCACATCGTCCTTGACCTCCCAGCTACCTAATAGACCCAACCCCAGCTCCGATCCTTCATCGGTAAAACCGCATTAACCACATCTCCGATTCACTCTTTTTAGCCTTAAAACCGCCCCTTTCGCCGCCACCCTCAGCCTAAGGCCACCACCATTAGCTTCACCGACCTCCCTAGGCCTTACCTTATCAATTTCAAGTCTTAATTTGACCTCTTTCAAAAGTGAATTTTTGAGACCCACGGTTAGTGTATTTTTACACCGTTCGGTTGTTGTTTTGTGGCTTCTAGTGCATTCGTGATCCTCTGAAAATTATTATATAGCGCTGTAAGTATATTTCCAAACATCTTTTGATATTTAAATATATTTTTGCACTAACTCATTTTACTGTGTTCTGGTTGGTTATTCCGGACTGAGTCCAAGGAGTTAGAGGCTCAGATGGATTGGAGGATAAAGTTATTTATGTGTTTGGTTATATTGTGATTTGGTTGGTTATTGGATATTGAGGTTGTATCTGGTTCATTGCATGTGCACACATGATCATGTTTGTAAATGAAAACTGAGTTTTCGGGTAATTGCATTCATGTTTATATAGAGATTTGAAAACTGGGTTTTCATGTCTGGAATGGATTTTGAGTGCGTGTGTACCACAACCCCAAGCCGAGATGGGGCATTATCTCGGTAGAGTTCCTTTGGTCACTCAGGAGCGGAATATATTAAGTGACGTCTCCTAGGTTGTTGCCGGGCGACAACTGGATCGGATGAGTTACGTGTCGACTCCGTGGTCCTTCTGCCGCGGGGGCTAGAGGATGCTTGGCCACGAACGCACTGGGTGCAGAACTGGGTATCGCTCGTTATGTAGCTAGGACGTACGGATGGTTCATAGGGGAGACCATAGTGCATATGAATTAATGGAAAAATGGCTATTTTCTGGAAAAATGGCATGTGTGGATAAATGATTTTGTGTGTCATTTTCTGGAAAAATGATGGTTAATGTTTTGGGCCATTTTCAGGGAAAATTGTGGAAATGTTTTGGTGGAAATATTTTGGGCCAAACGGGATTTTGGTTTGTGTTGGATTTCATGCATATTCTATCATATGCATGTATGGTTGGTTGCATAAATGTGTTTTTATCTCATGAATGGTTGGGTTATAACTTACCTGTGGTACCATTTAATAGTACTGTAGATTTTGTTGATGTTGATGCAGATGCCGAGCTTGAGGATTTGGCTCTGCTGGAGGAGTAATCTGGGATCACTCAGGTTTATGTTTATTTTCAACTCTTATATTAATTTGGGACATTGGTTTTGTTTTAAATGCTTGTATTTGGATATTTGTATTAAGCAAATTCTGGTACTTAGTTGACTTATTTATTTATCCGCTGCGTTTTGTTGTGTACTTTTGCTGGTTGCACATACTTGAACACTTGTCATTGGGATGCGTGACCTGTATTGTCATCATCCTGATGTCACGATTTTCATGTTGTTTTGTACGTGGGAGTCAGGGCGTCACAACAACCCCACTCCTTCCTCTCTCGATTGGACATGAGTCTCGTCTACGTATTTTAAATATTGAAGCTGTGTTTCTAAATATAGCGAGTGATTTTTAAAGCGAGCTCGGTGTTTTAAAGCCCTCAAATATTTTAAATGTCCTGAAAATATTTATATGGAGCATTTCCAGTGTTATTGAACCAAGTCTGATTTTAAGTAAGACAATTATAATATTTTTGGAGAGCTCCAAAAATATTATAATTGTAGAAAATCATTTTATCTAAATGATTTTAGTTATTTAAAATATTATGGGATTTAAATTATGTTGAAAACTCTAATTAATTAGATGATTTTATTCTCTTAAAAGTAATTCTCACGACAGCTCCAACTCCCTCACACGAGCACCTCTCTCCATGCGGCTTCTTCACCATTCAACCACCATGCGCCGCCGTCGCCAGCCTCTTGCCCCACCGAGCATCACCACGACGTCACCATGACCACCTCCTTCCTCTTCCCCTTGACTCGAAGCCCATAGCCCCTCTCTACACCCACGCACTAACCCATCTCCTACACGGGTTCTCCATGACCCATGGCCAAATTGGCCGCCACAGCGCCACCCACTACCTCCTCAAGCCACCATTGAGCTTTACAAACCCCTAGCACTTCGGCCCACAGTAGCCCCAAATGGCCCCTAGCCTTACATGACTTCCCTCCACCTCGTGGCTTTGATCTGCCACCACCAGCCGCTGTACCACCTTTCAAACGCCACCACCTACCTCCCAGCACCTCCCTTAGCCCCTCTATGCCCCGCCATAGCTAGCCAAGCTCCCCCTCCATTTCCCTTGTTTAAGACTCACGGCCAAAGCTCCTCCATGAGCCACCGTGTGCCACCTTGGCACCACCATGGGGCCATGATAAGTGTTATTTTATGTGATTTTTATCACTCTGTTATTTATGAAAAATGTCATTTTTCTTTCAATACTTTTAATTTTATTTTATTTCTATATATTTTTATTTATTTTCTTGGACTTGAAGGAATGAGAAGATTTAGTACAAAAGGATAGAATTTTGGTACAAAAGAAGAGACTGCAGATCCAGACTGTTGAGAGGCAACGAAATGTGAGAGAGCCGATGAGATTTGGGCGAGGAGCCTTGTCCTATGGGCAGCAAAGAGATTTCTCTCACCCAAAGATGAGAAGACTTACCCGGTAGGCCAGGAGACTTGCGACCACAAGGCGCAACCAAAAGGTGCGAAGATTTGGCGACAAGGCTCTAGGCGATTAGATTGGGCGACTAATCTAAATGACCAACTTAAAAGACCAACCTAAATGACATCGTGGGAAACAACTAGAAAAGGTGAGAGGAGTTTTTCACCCCTGTTGGGAGTCTTTCCACTCGGTAGGTGAGGAGAGGGTCATGTGGTCCTTGTGATGTCCAAGCCCGTTCACTTGTGACCTCCACGCCAGTTCATTTGTGACCTCCACGCCAGGTATATCAAATGAGATAATTCCTCCCGACTGAGATCAATTTGCGGTTTACCACCAAATCTGAGTGTCGCATTGAATCTGTTGGTGACCAAATCCTCCTGAACTCCGCAATTCAAGCCACATATCACTGGATCTTCCATTTTAGATAATCTCGTTATTCTTGGAATAAGTCTCTTTATGTTAACGTTTATATTTACAAACTAATTTCTAGATCTTTAGGCTAGATTGTAGCTGCAGTTATCTTGTTTCCAAGTTTGAATTTCAATAACTATTTAATCCCGTCTTGTGGGATGAATAGGGGTCATTTGGTTTTTGAGTTTTTAGTTTTGAGTTTTAGAGAGTTTGAGTTTAGGTTTAGATAGTTTAGAGTTTATTATTTGAGTTTTTTTCAATGAGGCAGATGGGGGAGCAGATGTAACACCCTGCTTTTCCTTCCTTTTTCTGACATAAGCTATTACGTCAGATACGGTAGACTTGCACTTCCTTCCTTCTTCTGATGTAAGCCATTACGTCAGATACGGTAGACTTGCTCCTCCTTCCTTCTTCTGACGTAAGCAATTACCTCAGATGTGATGGACAGTCCGTTCCTCCACTCTAGTGTCTAAGAGTCCCATTATGCGTGCCAGACCTAGATGGCTTGTTTTTTTAAAGATACTACGTGATTTCTAAAAGTTATCTTGTGTTTTAAAGTATGTGTATTTTAAATGGAATATTCTCATCGTTATTTATCTAAATAATATTTTAAATAACTCAATTATAATATCTTTGAAGAGCTCCAAAAATATTATAATTGTAGGAATCATTTTATAAAAATGATTCCAGTTATTTAAAATATTATGCGATCTAAATAATGAGGGAATCTTTAATTTAATTAATAGTTTTACTCTTTTAAATATTTTAAGTAAGACTTCATCATTTTATAAATGATGAGGGAATATTATTTTAAATAATATTCTAACTTAATTACTCTCAGTGCTTTTAATTAAGTTAGCTTTTACGTGTTTTCAAATTAGTGTTTAAAGGTCATCGTAGACCATTTTATAGACCCTCAGAAGTCGGGTTTTAGGATAAAACCCTAGCCCCTCTCTCTTTCTCCCTCACTTTTCCCTCCCCTCTCTCTCTCCTCTCTCGGCCTCTCCCGTACGCTATACCCACGCCCGAATGGCCCAGCCCCAGCCCGGGGCCGCCGTGCGCCGATGAGCCTCACGACCACCACCACCAGCCTCCCCTCCCTCCGGCGAGTCCCCCAGCACCGGCCATGCCTCCCCACGCTCGGCCTTCCTCCTCCTACAGTGGTGCAAGCCCGATCGGCCTTAGTGCTCGATCCGCCGCCGTGCGCCGTCCTTCGGTGCCACCACCTCCAGGGTAGCTCCTCCAGCTACCGACCGGCCTCCTCCAGCAACCCCAGCCTCCCTCTCCCCGCCGGTAGCCTCCCATGCACCAGCATAGGTGCACCCACGCACGGGTTCACTGTGCAGCCCCCTAGCGCCGCCGTGCGCGATTAGCTCGGCCACCGGACACCACCATGAAACTCCTGAGGTCTCCCCCTTCTTCCTCCAGCAAACCCACGGCCAATAGGCCTCTCCTCCACCTCACGAAGCCCCTCTCTCCACCGCACGGGTTTAGCCTTCCCCGCCGCCTTACGCCGCCACCCACGGCAAGTGGCCACCCTCTCCGGCTTCCTCAGGCCACCACGAACCCAATGGTACCACCCACGGCCCCGATCTGCCACCCACGGCCGCACACTCTCTCTCACTTTCCCACGGCCTATCCTCCCTCACAGTGCACGGCCAGCCACCGTAGGCCACCGTGCCGACCACCACCGAGCCTCCATGGCTCCTCCGACAGTTCCCTTAGCCTAGCCTTAGGCCCAAACCACCACTTTATGTGGTGGGTTGGTCACTGCACGTGATTGACTGCCACTGTACACGGCGAGATCCGCTGTGTTATGCCCCTTTCTAGCATCATTAAGGCCACCCTAGGCCATTCCAAGACCACACCTAGCTATCCAAACACCTAAACAGCCTCTGTACGCAGTGTAGCCACCCCGTACGTTCCTCCGGCTTTATTGCTGTAACGGTCAACGAGCGACGCACGGGTTATCCCGTCGATGATATAAATCTCTATCCCTCGCTTTTTATATTAAATGTTAGATGCTAGCTAGTATTAGGTTGTGGACTGTGCTGTTAGTATAGATTGTGGACTATGCTGCTAGTATTATAGGGTTCGCTGTGTAGTGGCGATGTGACGTGAGGTAATGAAGTGTTGGGCGTAGTTGGGAAGTATGCTGTGTAGTGTTGTGGACTGTGCTGTGAAGTGTGGTGGTAGCGTATGTGTAGTAGTAGTGGTGTGGCCTAGTGCCGTGAAAGGAGTACACGTGGAGTGTACTCTGTGTAGTGAGACGAGGCACCGTATGGCGTGTGTGCCATAGCGGTGACTTGGCGTAGTGCTGTGAATGGAGTACGTGAGGAGTGTACTCCATATGATGGAATGATGCACCGTATGGCGTGTGCCATAGCGGTGACGTGGCGTAGTGCCGTGAATGGAGTACTCGAGGAGTGTACTTCATGAGGTGCAGCGATACACCGTATGGCGTGTCGCCAAGATAAAGGTGATTGCGTAGTTAATGGGCGAAGGGTTTGATATATGGTGTCGGGAACTGTGGAACAGTATCCCGAAGTGTGAGATACGGCCTGTAGTCCAAGGCGACGAGTGTCGCCATGTGACTGGCTTATGGCCAGAAGTAAGTGCCAAATGGCTAGAAGGTATCGGAGTAGCGCAGCGAAAGCATGACTGGGCAACGTCACTAAGTGACGTGGTCAATTAAGAAGTCGTGCTTGCGATTGGCGAAGAGTTAGCGTAAGAGTGATGTAGAGGGAACGTGACGAGGTGTCACGTTGTGACGAGAGTACGTGAGGAACCGTACTCGTGATGAGTTGTAAGGTGACGTAACAGAATGTCAGAAGTGACGTGACAAGGTCACGATATAGCTTGGGAATAGTCTCGAGCTTTACGGCGTGACGTAAAGTGTTGAAGTATGTGCCGTAGTAATGATACGGCTGTAACCTACGGCGATGAGTGTCGCCGAGTAGTCGGCTTATGGCCATGAGTATGTGCTAAGTGGCCAAGAAGTATCAGAGCAATGCAGCGGAAGCATGATTGGGCTACGTCATGAAATGACGTGGTCAATCATGAAGCTGTGCTGTGATGGGTTAGGATGTATGAAAGATGACGTGACAGGATCACGACATAGCTTGGGATTTAGTCTCGAGCTATGTGGCGTGACGTAAGGTGTGTTCATGGGCGGGGTCCCATCGTGTCAAGTGTTGGGATGAACTGTCATGAGGTACGGCTAGCACGAATGGTCGTGCTAGCCGGATATGAGAAGGTTGGTAACGGAGTATGGCGTTCGCCATATGAGTCCGAGACCAATGTATTAAATGATGGTCTTAAGGGATAAAGGAGTAAGGTACGTGTGTTGTATGGTTAAACGCACGTGCCGGACAGATTCACCATATGTAATGGGTAATCTGTCCTAAGTATGGTTACACGGTGCTCAAGCCTCAGAGTGGCTTGGAGCCGTGTAACGAGAATGGACGATCATGAGAAGTAGAATGAGCAAAGATGCATGAGGGTAATGATGAGAGTACTGTTTAAGAATGGGATGCATGACTTAGTCATTCTAAGTCAGATGTCAGAACGTGGTTAATGAGAAGAAGGAGACAGAAGTCTCAGTGTCTTAACGCTATGGTGAATCATGGATTCACCTTAGCGAGTAAGCACTCGAGGTAGAATGTAAGGTTAAAGGAAGTAGAGACCGTAAGGGGTCTCCAAGGGTGTTATCGTAGTAAGAAACGTGAAAGAGCACGGAATAGCAAGAGAGTGTTCTAAGTAAAGTATAGCTCTATTTCTAGTTCAGCTATTTATGCACTAGATAGAAAATAATGTAAAGGTTATGTATGCATGTAGGTTGCCATCTAACACGCACATGAGTGGACTGTACGGTATGAATGGACTGCATGGTATGAAAGTAGCATGGAGTCCAGGTAAGTGTTACGTTCATGCTCTTCTAGAGTGTTTTCTAAAGTATGAATGAAAAAGAAAGACGAACTGTTTTCCCATGAAAGATGCTTTAAGAAGGGACACGAAAGACGTTTTTAAAGAAAGCATGCTAAGTATTGAAATGTAACATATGTACAGCCCCTCTATGAAAGCCCCTTTTTACGCACCCAAAAGTATTAATTGTATGCATGCGAATGGATGACTATACATGTATCTATTGTACGTATTTTCTAAAGAAAAGAAAAGGAAGCTTCGAGGGTGATGCCTCGAGCTTCAGAACGATGCTTTAAAAGAGATGCGAAGAAAGTGTTTTAAAACTGGTCCCTGAGAACTGATGCTCTGCTTTTAAACGAAAAGAAAGTTTTATCATGAAAATATGTTCTCCCACGAAAAGATATTTTCCCATGAAAGCATGAAAAGAAAAGAAATGAAATGAAAAGGCTCATGCCCGTGCAAAAGAATGAATGTATGCCTCAGTTCTTTAGAGCTGACATGAAATTAATGAAAGAATGAATGGCACGTGGCATGAGCGAATGTATGAAAACACGTAACGGCCATATGAATGAACGGAAAAGGGGTACCCAATGAATGAACGGGCAGATTGCAATGCCAGGCCGTAGTATCTGGTAGTCGACCCAGTGCTGCACCCAGATGGAAAGGGATTCCAACCCGTGGCCACAGGCGAATCCATTGGCCCAAAAGGCCGTTAACCCCAGCACGCGGGGCGTAACAACGTGCACTGGCCTATGAAAGAGAAAAGAAAAGAAAAGTAACTGTATGTATGAATGCACTGCATTCTTCAAGAAATGAAGCTAGTGACAGGGGAACGTTTTAAAGAAAAGTAAGGCATGTTTTAAGAAAGAAAAGCCCCCGTTCACTGATGTTTTTAACGAAAGCATGTATGCATGTATGTATAGTTTGTATGAATGATGAATGCATGAATGAAAACTTATGTTGCTATATTTTAACGGTATGAAGTAACGCTTACTGAGTATTCGACTCATTTTAGTTTTTATGTGTGCCCCTCCCCCCCCAGGAAACTAAATGGGCAGTACGCCTAGGAGGGACACAGCCAAAGCGAAAGAGCATGGAAGTCTAGGCATGAAGGTTTTAAACGTAAGAAAAGGTCTTTTTATTTAAAGAATTTTATTTCCCACTCCAAAACCATTACGAAAGCACTTTTTATTTTATAACGTAGAGTCTTGCACCCTGGGAAGGACTGTAAAAAGTTTTAAATTGGACGGTAACTTCCGTCGTCTATTTTCTAAAATATTTTCTAAAAAGGTCCACCACAAGGACGGGCGTTACAGCAGAGGCGAGAGCCATTTGATTCATCAACTAACTCTAACAAAGAACATCAGTTTTATTATTTTTCTTTTTAATTTTTTTATGAACTAATTTTATTTTCTAGAGTTTTGATGTAGCCTAGTAGTGAACACACATTTTATATTCCAAGTTATTTTATGTTTAATATTTTTATGATTAAGTGTTTATTCCTTATTCTTAATGTTTATAATTTTCTAGCTAACTATTTGTAATACCGGCCCACTCTCTAATAAAGACATTTTAGAATTTTCGGGGAGCCATTGTGCTACTAAAATTGAACTTAAAAACTTTTATTTTTAACAACACACCAAATGTTAAAGATTCCATAAATAAAACAAAAATTAATAAATACTTAAAATCCAAAATAGAGTATGCAGAAGAACTTATTTAAAAAAATACGAAAGTCCATGTGCTTATCTAAATAATTTATTTAAACCTTAAACCATAAAACTAATCATAACATTATCTGTTTAGGCATTTGCCTTGCCTCCTAGGGTCAAGTCCTGTCCTGCAATCTCATCTTTATAAATGTCATCACCTGAGGTGGTTTAAAAACATAAAAATATATAAAAATGAGTCGAATACTCAATAAGCAACACATCATACAGTAAACATAATAAACATAAGATTTCTAGAAAAATGTGATTACTCATAAATACATACGTAAATAACATGAACATAAACTTATCTTTCACTTAGCATAGGCCAATACCTACTATTGACTCCCATGAGTTAGGGTTAATGAATCTATATAGATTCTGATTGCACCGGTGGCTGCGGGTTGTGGAATCTTTACATAAGAAAGACATACTGGGTGCACTACCAGCATGTACGACCTGGCAATACAATATGCCCATTACATAGGTACTGTCTTTATATCATAACAGAGGCCGTTGCATATCTTATAATTCATACTTCATCATAATCATACTCGCATACTTGCCATATCATAGATTTCAAAAGAAATCGCATACATATTTGTCATATCTTATCATATCATAAATTTTAAATAAATCACATTCTTTCATAAATGTCGTGATACATATTTCCTCACATAAAATCATAATTTTTCATAAATATTTTGATGCATAAATCTTCATATAAAATCATGCATGGCTTTTCATAAATATTTTAATTCATAAGACTCACATAAAATTATGACTTTTCAAAAATAATTTTATGCATAACTCCTTTCATAAAATCATGGATTTTCATAACTTTATTATGACTGGATACGTTAGAAGAGGCTTCCAATGAAGGTCATACATGCATAATATTTTTATAAACGACATGTCATTTACCGTACATACGTGTAAGGGTATGATCATGCTACTTACCTTACAATTCTAATCCACTATTTTCGACACGTAATCTATCGACGAGAGAGAGGCTGAGTGTGACTGCGGCTTTAGGTGGCTTGGAGTGACCGGCAACGCAATTGGCTCCTCGGAATGTTGGTGCGACCCGAGAGAGAGAGAGAGAGAGAGAGAAACCGAATCTAAGAGAGAGACAGAGAGAGATAAAGAGCGGCAGTGAGGGAAGGCGATGGAAAGAAACAGTGGAGGAGTTTGGCGTGGCTTACTGAGGCGAGGACAATAAACTTGGAGTGGTGTGCAACGTTTGATGACACTCTCTAGAGGGAGTTGGTGCCGTGGGGTGGCTGGCTATGGCTCACGGTGGGGAGAAAAATCCCATATTTTCGGTGGTGAAAATAGAGCAGTCTCTCTACGGAAAGACTCTGTTTGCCGTGTGATGGTTGTTATGTGTGGGAAAGCTGGTGGTTCTTGGTGCATTGTCGTGTGTGTGGTTGTGCGGTGTCATCTTGTTTGCTCTATGATGAGCATTGGTTGTGTGTTTGGAGGTGGATAAAACCAAGACTCTCTCGATGGCAGATTTGTGGCTTGGGGCATGAGTTGGTTTGAAGAGAGGAGGTGGCAGCCACTAGTGGGGGTTTCCAGCGTGTTATAAGGTTGAAGGGAAGTGGTTTGTGAAAGGGGTGCTCTGCGTGTGTGAGTGTATTTTGACGTTGGGCGGCAATGGACTATTCTTTACATGTAGGAGGGCTAAACATATTTATAAACCTAACTGGTTGAAAACCAAAAGGAAAACCCTAGAGATAACAAACGTGCATGCGGAGGAAATGGGTACGATAAAGCCATGCATGTAGTGATAGACAAATAAGGACCGGGATCTAACCGTATATACATCTATATATATATGTATATAGGTGATAGAGAACACTCAAAAAATAAATCCTAGGGAAAGAGACGTGTATGGTTGTGGTTAATAGAGGACATCCGTTAGAAGTTTTATTATGAAAAGGAAAGCACAATGGTAATAGTCTTTGGAGTCTAACACTCATGAGCTTGGAGTAAAAAAAAATACTACTAGAACCTTAACTCTAGGTTCAAATAAATATAACTTATCCGAAAAGTTCTTTTATGGGCTTTAACTCATTTATTGAGCCTAATAAAATTATCCATAATTTATTTCTAAAAATATAAGATCGAGTCATTACACTATTGTTCGATCTTTTGGAATGCAATGAGAAGGATATGTCATTTGTGATTAAAACTCAAGGATTAAACACCATTAGTTGAGTGAAAGCAGAGATGCTTTACCGCGACTAGTGTGACTTTGTAGAAAAATCCTAAGAACTTAATGATTCTTCAATTAATTAAATTCACATAGAGATATGGAATTATTAGTTGGAGATATTTTTGGTATTGTTCGAGAGAAAAATATTGAATTGCTAAGGAAATTTTATCATCAATTTGAAATAATTGGGATTCTATAACAAGGAAGAATAAATTATGTGGGATTTGCTAAGTGAAGTCAAATGCTCTAGATCTATTCTTATTATTTTTAAAATCTAAATTTTAATATTCTTTTCTTCAGTTTTATTTAAATAAATCACTCTTCAAAATTTTGTTTTCCAAATAGTAATTAATTTAGTCAATTTCAATACTCAATAGCATAATTAATCCCTGTGGGTTTGATATCCGTTTTTTTTTTAAACACTTTTCTACTTATTAGGATTATGTACACTTGCAGATATATTTTTAAGTGAAGAGACCACCACCCCAGGACCTCAACCCAACGCCTAATAGCGTAGCCCAACACCCAAACAGCCACCGTATGCAGTTTAGCCGCAACATACGACCCTTCCACCGCCACCCATTAACTCCCCGCCATGTCGACCACCCTCGCACAGCTTAGATTCACCCGCCAAAGCCTAGATCTAGTCGAGAAACCCTAAATCTGTCCACCCAAAATAGTCCTATTGTAAGGTCATGGCAATGACCACGATGGAATGGTCACCATCCAAGCTAGTGGCTTCCAACACTATTGGGCCATGCTGGACAGCGAACAACGCAACGGGTTATCTCGACGATAGTATAACTCTCTTTTCATTTCCCTCGTTAACTTTATTGTGAAGTTGGTTGTGGACTATGCTGTATTGTGGAGTTCACTATGGAGTGCAATTGCGTAATGAAATGTTGAGTGTAGTTGGGAAGTGTGTTATGTCATTGTAGACGGTGTTGTTAATGGTGGTTGTGAAGTGTGCACTGTAGTCGTAATGTGTGGTGTAATGTGATGTTAAGGAAGTACACGTGGCATGTATTCCGTGTGGTTAAGTCAAGATACACCGGATGGCGTGTCGTGAAGGGTTGGATGGTTGAGAAGTGTGGAGCTTGATGTGGAGTGTCTGGAACTGTAAAACAGTGTCCCGAAGTAGTTGTGATCGAGGGCGGCTCAATACAAATTGAGGCCTTAGGCAAAATTTAACTGAGTCATTTGTAATTATAATATAATAAAATATAAATTATTATATGGAATATTTTCAAAATTTTCAATAAAAAAATATTTTATTTAAAATCTTTAAATACAGTTTTTGTAAATTTATATTTATAACTTAAAATGAGGCCTCAATACAGTTTTTGTGCCTCAATTTAGCAAGATTTTACAAAAATTATTTAAAATATAAATAATTCATTGTATTACTTATAAAAAAATCATTGTATTAAATATTAAATTTAGTATTATGAGACCTTGCACACATTGAAAACTATATAAATTATTTAAAATTTTATTTAATGAAATGGTTTTTATTTTTTTTTCAAAAAAAATTTAAAAAAAAAAAAAAACACTTCATTTTTATTTTTGGGGGCCTTACATAAAGTGGGGCCTTAGGCAATGGCCTAAGTCGCCTTACCATGGAGCCAGCCCTGGTTGTGATGTGACTTGTAGTCTGAGGTGAATGTCATGACGGGGAATGTCATGAAGTGACATGGCTAAGTGAGAAATCGTGCTTGTGATGAGTGAGGAGTTGGATTAAAAGTGAAGTAGCGGGATGCCAGGTAACGTGGCAAGGTCATGATGTGTGTAGTTTTGAGGTATGTGATGTGACGGGAGATATAGCTATGAATAGTATCATGTCGTGTTAAGTGTTGGGATGAACTGTCAAGAGGGACGGGTAGCATGAAGAATCATGCTAGCCAGGTCAAGAGAAGGTTGGTAGCAGAGTATGGAGCTTGTTTACACAAGCGGGCGTTCAATGGATTACATGTTGATCTTAGGTGATAAAAAGGAAGTAGGGTACATGTGTAGTCTTGTTAGACACATGTGCCGAATGAATTTACCATATGTAATAGGTAGTTTTTCTGAGCATGGGTACACAATGTTTAAGCCTCAGAGTTAGCTTCCAGTTGTGTGGCATGCATGGATGGGAATGACGATGTAGTGTAGGCTAGGATGCATAACTTGGTCAGTTCAAGTTATGCATCGGGATGAGATTGATAAGAAGAGTAAGATGAAGGTCTTAGTGTCTTAACCCTAAGGTGAATCATGAGGTTCACTTTAAGTGGATAAGCACTCAAAATAGAACGTTGAGTTTGGAAGAGGTAGTGACCGTAAGTAGATCCCCGAAGGTTTTAGCATAGTAAGGGACATGTAAGAGCCCATGGATAGAAGGAGAGTGTTTCCAAGTGAAGTGTAGTTTTATTTTTAGTTTAGTTGCTTATATATTAGATAGAGAATTATGCTAATGTTATGTGTATGCATGTAGGTTGCCATCTGACACGCACATGAATAGACTGCATGATATGATAATAGCGTGGAGTTCAAGTAAGTATTATGTTCATACTCTTCTAGAGTTTTCTAAAATGAAATGAAATAAAAATAAAATTCTTTTCCGTTACAATGCTTTACGAAAGTATGCTAGGTATAATGTTAAAAGATATATGTATGTAATGACCTTCCTTGGAAATCCCTATTTATGCACCCCAAAGTATTAAGTGTATGCATGTAAATGGATGTTATACGTAGTATATATTGCATGTATTTTCATGAAATGAAATGTGAGGCTTATGCCTGATGCTTTAAGCGATGTTTTAAATGACGCAAAAAAAATGTTTTAAATGTCTCTATAAACTGATGTTTTAAATGATGCCTTGAAAGATGATGTTTAAGCTCAAGCTTTTAAATGACATTTTTCCATGAATGAACTGTTGACTGAAAGGACTGAAAGAAATGAATGAAAGAAATGACTGAATGAAGAAATGATTTAGTGTGTAAAAATACGAAACAGCCATGACTAAATGAATGGACAGATTGCAATGCTGAGTAAGTAGTACTAGTAGTGCACTCAGTGCTTCCCCTTGACTGAAAGGGATTCCAAACCTGTGGTCATAGGCGGAATCCAGGTCTAACGGAAGACCACAAACCCTCACATACGGGGCGTAACAGTGTGTACCGGCTAAATGAAAGTGATAAAAAAATGTATGTATGCTTTAGTTCTTTAAGAAATTAGGGCACGTGGTGGGATAAATGTTTTATGAAAAAAAAAACCTTTTAAGAAAAACCCCACCTCGTAATGTTTTAAATGAATATGTCTTATGTACATATAGTACATATGGAGTGAAAAATGCATGAATAAAAAACTATGTTAGTATTATTTTACTGTATGAAGTAATACTTATTGAGTATTTGACTTATTTTAATTTTTATGTATGCCCCTCCCCCCAAGAACTAAATGAGCAGAACGCGTCAGGACGGACACGGCCTAAGGGGAAGAGCATGTAAGTCTACGCATGAGAGTTTTAAATGTATGAGAGGCCTTTTTATTTTAAGTTTGATGTTTTCCGATGTAAACCTCTTTTTTTCTCAAAATATGTTTTATTTTATAACGTAAAATCTTGCACCCTGGGTATGAAAGTAAAAAAGTTTTAAAACAAACGGTAATTCTCGTCGTCCTCTCTAAAATTATTTTCTAAAAAGTCTCACCACAAGGACGGGCGTTAGACCCTTACACATTTCATCCAAATCTTCTTTCACTCTACATATTTGTTGACAGAAATCATTGGATGTAGGGTACAAAGAACTAGATAGCCTCAATGTCACCTCCTAGAAAAGACTAAAAGCATCTACAAAAGTAACAACAACCTCCCAATCATCATCAATAGGCTTTCTAATCCCTTATGCTCATCAAAATATTTGACATATTGAAAGACTTCATCACCCAATAATTCAAAGGCTGCCTTATATTCTTAGGCCGCCTCCAACATCAAGAAGGTTGAGTTCCATCTTGTAAGAATATCAGTACAAATGCCCTTCTTGTATGTTATGCTTGCAATTCTCGCAACAACCTTAAATTTCTCAAATCTACCAGGTGAACATCTCACAAATCTTACAACCGTTCTAACTCGTGCAACCAAGTCATTAGAATCTTTGAGCCCATCAGACACAATTAAATTTAAAATATGTACAAGACATCTAACATGCGAAGAGTCACCACTCAAGATTGTCTTATTTGCTTCTCTAAGATAGGTTTTAAGATATCCTAAGGCGACATCATTAGACGAGGCATTATCAACTGTAACTGTCAAAACCCATGTCAACCTCCACTTCTTTATTACGGTGTCCAAGGCCTTCCAAACCATCTCACCCTTGTGATCGAAAATTTGACAAAATTTCACAATTTTTTTGTATAGTGTTCAATCATAATCAATGAAATGCACAATCAAATACATGTAATTATAATTTTGAACGGATGTCCAAGTATCGGTAGTGAGGTAAACTACTTAACCCATCAATTGGCCCCTCAACAAATCCTTCTCTTTCTTGTAAGGTTTTTTAATATCCTTCGCTACTGTGTGGCGAGAAGGAAGATTCAATCTAGCTTCCAAGCAATTAGAATATTCTTGAAACTCTCTACCCTCCACAAACTTGAAAGGTAGCTCGTCTATGATAACCATACAAGCTAAATTTCTTCTATATTCATCGGGATCATACTTAATATACCCCTTCAACATTGAACCCCCACTTTTCCAATCCGATATTTGTTTTAGTCCAACTCTAGTCTGATTGACTCTTCTCCAGTGTGGATTTTAATATTGGACTCTTTTTGCATTGTTCTTCTAATTAGACCTTTAATTATGATGTACCATGTTTCCTATAGTGACATCCATAGAGTTTACCACAATGGTTACACTTTATTTGGGGATTATTGGAGTCACTACCCTCTAGTTTGGTAAAGTGAGACCAAACTATGGAAATATGTTTCTTGTTTTGTGTGGTCTTGGGGGCAAGGCAAGGTTCCATCTCTGTAGGGTTAGGATTAGGGTCCGTGGGGTTAGGGCCAGTGTTGGGTTAGGTATTGGGTAGGGGTTGGACTGCTATCACTAAAATATGCCAGACTAGATATTCCTGATTCTCCAAAACAATCAAAATCAGAAATCAAAACATGCTACTAATATCAATAGTCAACACTACAGATTCATAGCAACACCAAGGGTTCACATAATGATAAAAAAAAAAGATTGTAATAAAAGTTATCATTTCATCATCATGCAATAAAAGTCACCATTGCAATAAAAACAATTTCCAACAATTAGATAAAAAAAAGATTGCAATAAAAGTCACCATTTCATCATTTCATGCCAAGATATCCAATTCTCATAATTTAGGGGTTTCAACTTTCAATCTTGAAACCCCTAAATTAATTCTATAACTCATGTCAATAATCTAAAGCAAATGGATTTAGTTATCTAAAGCAAATGGATTCACATAGCTTTCAACTTTCAATGCATTCTATAACTCAAGTCAATAATCTAAAGCAAATGGATTAAATTATTTTTTTTATTCAACTTTCAATCTTGAAACCCCTAACATAATTAAGGGTTTTTCGAATTGAAACCCTAAACTAATTTAGGGTTCTAATCCAAAACCCTAAAGTCACCAAAACACACAAGATAATTAACAAAAACATCACAAAACACATGCACAAATCGAATCTCCATAGCACATAATTCACAAAGACACAATCCGATCCTCCAACTCCTCCATTTAATCCCATCATTCCTCCAATCTCCATAACTCAACAAAAAATCATTGAAAATAACATGAAATCAACCCATTAAATGTTTCTAAGTTGTGTACCTCTTGACTAGAAGTGGTATTTGACAGTGGCGATGACATGGCGGTGATGACAGTGGGGGAAAGGCTAGAGGAGCGTTCGACGGCGTTTGGGTTTAGAAAGAGAGAATGCGATCGATCGAGGAAGCTAGAGCTAGGTCATTTATAGTGTTTTACTGTTCGAACAATGTTGTTTGAATGTTAAAATTAAAAATTCGAATGTTATTTTATACAATTTTCTGTTTGAACACCTATAATTAACCTTCGATTGATGTATATATACTATTTATATATAGCATATGATATAGTATATACAATATACTATATACAATATATTACAGTATATAGTATTAAATATTATAGTATACTAATACTATATAGTATATTGGGTCTGCAACCCGAGCAACCCGTTCAGGATTTGAGCTCGACTCGTACATCTGGGTGTGCCAAACAGACTTGACCCGAATTATTCGGGTTAGGTCAACCCCTTTTTTATTTTATTTATTTATTTTTGCCTCTGCGGCTTCTTACTCTGGGGACATCATTCTTCTGTTGCATACCTCCAACTATCGCCCCACCTAAGAAAACTCCAAGGGATTTCACTAATAAAGAGTATAACGTTTCTTCTGAAATAACAAAGAGAAACAGAACAGAGAGAATAAGGAACATCAACCAAAGAGACCAAAGAAGTCGAACGCCTCGTACTCAAGATCTGCACTTTAGAGTAAAACTCACTAAAACAAAAGACCCCACTTTGGTAGCACGGAAAAACAAAAGTAGTCATAATGTTCAAAGTGGAACTGTAAAGGATCCCATCACTTTTGATTTTACTTACATAAATGCCTCAACTAAATTCCTAAAAATATGTTAACTCTATATACCAAGTATCTTCAAAATTCTAATATTTCCTATATATATTTCTTCCATTTCTCATTACTGGACAACTAACTCTGGTGATGAATCGAGAGCATAGCGAACAAAGCCCCTCCCACCAAACACGGGATGTATGACAGCATCATCGAATTTTCGCCAATAGTGATGTACGGTGATAGTTAGAGTGGTAACTGAGGAATGTTGGTAACACCAATGTTAGCCTTTAACTCTTGTCCAACTAGAAATGGAAGATTTAGAGACTAGGAAGAAAAATCAGACATCATCGTGCTTCCCGAGTGCTTCTATAGTGGAAGCAAGAACCTTACAAGAGGCTTTGTCAGTAATCCACCCACCTGAAAATGACCATAAAATCAAAGAGAAGTGGGGAGGGGGAGAACAATGGAGATGGCGTCGTGACGAAGAGAAGTGGGAAGGGGGGGCAAGCTATCTAGGTTCATATGAAAAGCATAAAATGCAAGCCTAAGTTTTAAGATGCGAGTTGCCTAACATTTAGCGGGTTGTACGGGTTGAACCCAAGCATTAGTTCAAATTGGCTTTTTCAGCACGGGTCGGGTCGAGTTTCACGGCTGGACCGGGCAATTGGTTTTCTGCAAAGGCCTATAGTATATATTATATATTTATAGTATATACTAATATAGTATACTATATCATATTATATAGTATATTTCTAGTTTTCCAATATCATATCACTATATATGATATAAAAATATATACTATAATATACTATATATTTTTATATACTATAATATATATTTTAGAAAATGAGACAACCTTTTTAAAACTTTTTCCTTTCCTTCTCAGAATATAAAAGATTCTAAGTTTAAGACTAAAATATACTCTATAAATCTAAGAGAGACTTTTGTAGCAGAAATCATTAAATTAAATTAAAAGTCCTTTTACAAAAATATGACTTTCACACAGTACATAAAAACCGGTCTAGGCTTCTGTCACTTTTCCATTAGGCCATGTCTGTCCTTACGCTTCTTTCTCGTTTTGTCCCTGAGAGGGAGAGAGACATACATAAAAACTAAAGTGAGTCGAATACTCAGTAAACATTACTTCACACTGTAAAAATATACTAACATAGGTTTTCATTCATGCATTCATCTACATACTTTACATAAATATTTAGTTCCTTTGAAAACATTACAAGGTGGAGTTTTTCTTTAAAAAAGTTTTTTTTTAATCAAATATTTTTCACACCTTGTACATTCATTCATAAAGAAACTAAAACATTCATACATTCAATTTACTCTTTTCATTTTTTCCTCTGGCTGGTATACACTGTTACGCCCCATGTGTTAGGCTTAGCAATCTTTTGGACCTAGATTCCGCCCGTGGCCATAGTTAGGAATCCCTTTCAGTTAAAGGATAACACTGGGTGCACTAATAATACTAACCCAGCAATGCAATCTTCCCAGTCCTTTGGTACCATCATTTATTCATTCAGTCATGGTCGTTACGTATTTTCATACATCAAAACATTCATTCATTTCTTTTCATTTATTTAGTCCGTTCAATCCTTTCATTTTCTTTCATTCCTTTCATCGGTCAATTTCATTTCATAAACATCATTTAAAAGCATAAGATTAAACATCATCATAAACATCATTTCATAGCATCATTTAAAACTCATTTCATAGTCTTATTTAAATATCACTTCCATCGCATCATTTAAACATCAGCTCAAAGTATCAAGCATAAACCTCACAATTCATTTCGTGAAAACTAAAGACAATAGCTACATCATATCACATCTATTCACATGCGCACAACTATTACTTTAAGTAAATAAATTGGGCTGTCATAGAAAGCATTTACATACATATACCTTTTAAACATTAATACTTAGCATACTTTCATAAAATATCATTTCATTTCCTTCATAAAGCATCACAAAGAGAAACATTTCTTTTTCATTTCATATCATTTTGAAAACTTTATAAGAGTATGAACATAATACTTACATAGATTCCATGTTATTTACATTTCATGTAGTCCATTCATGTGCGTGTCAGATGGCAACCTACATGCATACATAACCTTAACATCATTTCCTTCCTCAAATGCATAATCAACTAAAACTTAGAAAACACATAAACTACTCTTGACTTGGACTTTCTTCACTCAGACATACTCTTATATCCAAGTCCATTTCCTATGTTTTCCTTTATCACGTTTCCTAAATTCTCAAACCCATAGCTTGGGACCCACTTGAGGTCACCTTTCAAACACAACATTCTACTTCAAGTGCTTATCATTTAAAGTGAACCTCCATGATCCACTTTAAAGTTAAGACACATTATCACCTTCATCACACTCTTCCTATCAAACCATTCATCCCAATGCATAACTCAAACCAACCAAGTTATACAACTCAATCCTAGTCAATACATACATTTCTTCTTCTATTCGTGCATAATCTGACTAACACTTCATCGAAATATTAGCCTTGCATAATACACAACTTTAAGCCAACCCTAAAGCTTAAATATCGTGTACTCAAGTTTAAGATAGATTATCTATTACATATGGTAAATCTATCTAGCACATGCGTCCAACCAAATTACACATGTACCCTACCTCTTTTATCACTTAATATCAACATATAATCCACTAAAACGTCTACTTGTGCATACAAGCTTCATACACTAACACTAATGTCCAACTCAAACCCATACAATCATCACACTTCACAGTCTTCCACAACCTTCACAATCACAACACTTCATTTGACATCATGAGACTTCACAGACTACACAACTATCCCAATCACTTTCAAACTGCATTGTGATCCCATCACTTCACATGGTATCTGGCCACTACACAACTACTCAATTACCCCATTCTTCTTACAACACAACTCTACATTTAATCTCAATACTTTACAACATCACGACATACCACCACTATGTCACAACTGCACAACTCCATCACTTCACACTACTTACAGCCACAACACAATTACACAGTAACACCTGTCATTTCACACTATGCACAACCACAATACAAATTACTCCATAGAGCACTGTCCAGAATTCCCAACACTTCACATCACAATCCACAATGCCAATCAAACTTCACAATAAAATAACTATCGATGGAAAGGAATACGAATTATACCGTGCGTCGGGGTTGACTCATTGCATTGCTTGCTGTCCGGCAAGGTCTCGTGGCGTCGAAAGCCACTGGTTTGGGCGATGATCACCCCCTGGTGGTCACTGTCGTGACCCTAAAAAAGGGCTATTTGGATGGCTTGCAACTAGCGTTTGGCGGCTAAAGGTGGTTACCGTGGTTATTGGACTACCATGGGAGGGTTTGGGGTGGTGCTACAAGGCTATGCAGGTGATGGTGAGGGCCACGGGGTGGCTGAGCAATGGTGGTCGTGGGTGGTGCAACAAGGCTGTGGCTGACCAGATCGTGAGGGAGAGGGGGACAGAGGAGTTTGGCTGAGCTAGGGTAAATGGTAGTGGCATGGGGTGGCTGGTGATGGTGGTTATGGTCACTACTGGAGGCAACTCACGACGGCTTGAAGATGGCACGACTAAGGCTATGGTGGAGAGAAACAGAGGAAAAGGGGAGAAGCGTGGATCAATGGAGGGGAAGGGGCTAGGTTATGGTGTTGGGTGAGGTGACCTTGGTGGTAGGCTAGTGGAAGTGCTGGTAGAGGCCCAGGAAAGGCATGGCGGCAATGGGAGGAGAAAGGGGCTGAGCCCGAGAGGAACAGAGAGGGAGAGAGAGACAGAGAGAGCTTTGGTGGAAGGGTTGGGTGCACGATAGTGGGCTGGGGGCCACTAGATGGAGGTGATCAGCGAGGCTCAGTGGCGAAGGGCTACTCACGATGACGGCATGTGGTGCCATGGAGAGAATCAGAGGAAGGAAAGAGAGAGGGGCTACAGGCATGCTTCAGAGAGAGATCCATGGTGGGGGATGGGATCGGAGGTTGTCGGTGAGGTGGTGTAGTCCGCGTGTGGAGAAGTGCGAGAAAAGAGAGAAGGGGGACGACGTGGAGGGGAGGAGAGAGAGGGAAGACGAAAAATGGAAAAAAAAAAGTTATGGTTTTTGGGATTTAATCCCAACCCTTGATCTAAGGGTCCCAGATTGATCTAACGGTAGAAATTAAACACATATAATAAACTAACTAAAAATAGAAAAATAAAATAGAAATTCAATGGGACTAATTTAAAACCCAACTTAAATTCTAAAAATATTATCTTTCATCATAAAATAAAATGATGTAGTTTGCTAAATATTTTTAAGAGAATAAAATCATCTAAATAAATAGAGTTTGTAACATAAAATGAAATAATGAATATTTAATAATACTATAAAAGAACTAAAATCATTTAAATAAAATAATTTGCTAAAACTATATTATTTTCGGGGCTTCAAAATATAAAAAGGCTTACTTTAAATTTAGGCTTGGTCCAATAACACTGAAAATACCCCATTTAAAATAGATTTGCACATTTAAAATATTTCAAAAACTTTAAAACACTGAGCTCCATTTAAAAATTATCTGCGAAATTTAAAGCACAACTTCAAGATTTAAAACGCAAAGGTGAGACACATGACCAATTGAGAGAAAAATAAGCAGTTGGTCACAGATATATATATACTATATCTATATATCACAAAATGATATATATTATATGCTTCTATATAAACTATACATTATATAACTTGTTAAATATTTGTTACATATAATATCATCACTATAGTATATATTTTTATACCATATGACTATATCGTCATATATAGTGAAATGATATATACTATATATATAGATATCTTCATTGTATATATGATATCCATGTATAATATCACTATATATCACTATATGATATATAACAAATAAGAGTTTAAATATATATAAAGTAATATATATATATAATATAAATTCTTTTTCTTATCAATTCTTAAAAGAACAACAATAAAATAGATAAATACCAATATAATAGCCAATGACTCTGATACCAAAGACGTATCCTAGCTAATATATATATTTTAGATATGTAAGGTAATTTATATTAATAATAGCTTAAAAATAACAGCAGGCGATATAACCAGCCATATGCATGAAAGCAAGTAGTATAGGCGGTATACCAACCATATGCATGAATAAATATAAAAGATAGAAAAGAGATATGATAAAATTGACTTCATTAAAAATATGATACTTACAATGAGATTAATTCTCAGAAGGGTTGGAAGCAAAAGACATGAAGGAAGGTTTATTTGTTATAACAATTATCTGTTTCGTCTTTAATAACTATTGTTGAACATTCTCCTTAGATCTTTATCATGAGAAGTATTTATGTTTTTATCTATTTTTAATAATTGTAGTAGTTGTTCATTTGAAACCTCTAATCTAAGATTAGATGCTTTCAAATTTCTAACCTCTTGTTTTATATCATTAATTTCTTGTTGTATATCTTGTAATGTAACTTTTCATTTTTCTGTTTTAAATCTACTTACTATTTCTGAAAAAATTATAGGGTGTTGAAGTGATTACTGAAGTGGTTTGATTAGTAAAAATATCTTTTAGTTTTACCAAATAATCTTTTCTTTCTTGTGGGTCATTAATTTTATCAATTAATTCTAATATAATATCTTTATGGTTTGATAGTACATTAATGGTTTTATTACAAATACAATTATTCTTATTTAACCAATTACAAACGTGTACTTGATCTTCTTCTGATTCATTATTAGAAAATTGATCTAAAAAGCTTGATTCTTTTAATTGATAAATTTATTCTTCTTTTGAAGAGCTTTCCACTTCTTCACTTGAATGTATTATAAAGATATTTAATAATTTTTCTTCTAATGTTTCAGGTATATCTAATTCATTAATCTGTTGTTGGACCTTACAATTTGACTTGTAATGTCTAATTTTTCCACATTTATACAAACCATCTGTTTTTTTCTTTTTATTATTCCTTTTTGTATTTTTATTGGTTTATTATATATTTGTTTATCTTTTATCTTTTTATAAAGTCTTTTATATTTTCATTTTTTGTGAGAATAATTCTTATAAATTCTTTTTTCTTTTTTATAATAGCCAATCAGTATATATATTTATAATTTTTTATTATATATAATTTTTTATATTATATATTATGCTAAATTGTTAATTAATATAGCATGAAATTATAATCTTATAAAATCTATTAATCTTATAATATAAAATTACTATAACATATTGTTATGCTAAATTGTCAAATGCATGCGGTCTAATTGACATAAACCCCAGCCTACAAAATAGAGGTCTTGGGTTCGAAACCCCCTCCCCAAATGTATCATAATAAAAATTACTATAACCTGTGATAATATAACATAAAATTAATTTTATAATTTTTAATATAACATTTGATATAAGATATAAATTTTAATAAACATAAACATTAATATTAAGTTATTAATATAAACTAAATTTTGATATATATATATCAATGATAAATACATTTCAAATGGTATCTTATACTTTTAATCTCTTTTCTTAAGAATTCGCAATGATTTTCTCATTCCTCTATTATCACTTGTCTTCTCTGAAATACATGATATTTAGTATACTAAGAGATTATACTATAACTGTAGTATATATCATCACTATATTTATATATTTATATACCACAATATATATGTATATAACTATATATAATAATAAATTATAATGTATAGTGTAAATATTATATTATAATAAAACATTTAGTAACATATGTTCAAACAGTATGGCCTAGCGTTCAAATGCTATATTAATGATTGAACCTTTTTAGCTATGAAGAGGCACGTTCGAATGATTTCTAGGGTTTTTGGCCCCTCTTGAAATAGTGGCGGGAATGTCTCCCGCCAATCCTTAAGTAGTAGAATAACGTTCGAATGGTACTTTATTACTGTTCGAAAGCTGGCACGGAAATTTTTCAAGCGAGAAAACTTGCACGTTGAATTGATTTTCACGTTCAAACGATCAACAACTTATGAGGGCGTGCAGGTGACAACTTGTTTCACCTTAATAAGAGAAGTTTTAAATGGAACAGCTATAGACATGACATGACATGACACTCATCATCCAAAGTTAGGAATTATGGTGCCTTGTCACATTCTGTTGATTCTTAGGTTTGAAAGGAATTTAATTTGAAACACCCATGGTTTGCTAAAGGACCTCTTAATGTGCAACTTGGGTTGGCAACAGATGCATTTAATCCATTTGAGAATATGAGTACTAGTCATATAACGTAAGACTTCGAACTAAGTTTTGGTCGGAAAGAGGACATAAGATTGTCGATGAGCTTATGTATAATGCATTCCGTAAATATAATGTGAGGTGTCCTGAGCATTATAATAAGTTCGAGAATAAGGAAGATGCATGCCAACATTCTTTTTAGGATGTCCAACCTTCCGATTGAGAAAATTTTTGTAACATGTTTGAAGATCCATCATATAAGGTAAATTAAATGAATTTTTTTATATGTTATATTTATAATTTTTGATTTCTAATATTTACAACTTTTATGCAGGTGCGAAATTCTATAAACAAAATAAATAGATTGAAGTTGAGGATTTATCATCATGCATGCTCAAGATCTTTCCATCGCCTCTCTAAGAAATTGATAATGTTATTTTATTATTTTATTGTATATAATTTTTTATTTGGCGGTATTCTAATGATTTTACATCTCAACAAATGTCTCTTGTAGCAAGAATCAGTTACCAATTATGATTTGACAAAGTTATGTGCAGCATCATATACTGATCGTCATGGAGAGTGGACTCATCCCAATGCTCATGAAAATTATGTAAGTATTATTATCTGTTTTAATTAAACATATTTGAATATTTGGGGTGATATTAATTTTTTCTCTTGTGTGTACGAAAAAATGGCTGCCCTACGTGCTGAATCTGCATCAGATCAAAATTCCTCAACAAGTGATATTGAAGTTTTTACCCATGTTTTGAGTCAATTTTCAGGATATTTGAGGAGTTTGGGCCGCAGTGTAAAGCCTTCTAGCTCTACCTCATCATCCAGATATGCCTCTAACACCTCTAAGGCGTTAAAGAAAGCGAATTACAAGATCGAGGAATTGAGTACAGGTAGCACGAGTTAGAGGCTCAATTGGCGAAACAAACAGATATGGAGATGCGCATGAAACAACAAGAATAATGACAAGAAGAGTTCAAGAGAGAGATACAACTCCATACTCAGATGTTTATACAACAGTTCAGGTCTCCAAGCAACTTATTTACATTATACATACAGATTTTGGAATCTATTTATGTATGAAGAACGCTAGTACTACTGTTTTATTTATTTAGTTCACACTTATGAAACTACTTTTATAGGCACTGAACAAATTCTAATATACTTTTTTAAATATTATGTATGTATATTTAGTTTTTTATTATTGGGTAAAATAAAATAGTTATCGTTCGAACAAAATAAGTAAAATCATTCAAACATTGATACAAAACATTCGAATGTAATCCTTATTAAATATTCGAACAATACTTGAAACCATTCGAACGAAAATATATAACATGAAATAAACATTCAAACTTCATCTCATAACAAAACATTCGATCATATCTTAGTTCGATTCAACGTTTTACTAAATATGTTTAAACATATTTGATTGTTCAACATCAAATTGTTTGTTCTAACATTTTCACATACCTATTTAATTGAACGAACTGGTATCGATCAGCCACTCATGAAGGACACATTCGAACATAATTAATGTTTGAACGTCACGTTTGTACCATTCAAACGTGATTTTGGGATGAAATTCAATCATGAAAAAAAAATGTTTTGTGCGAACGCGATCGAATAGTTTTGCTCAAGTTCATCCCAAAAGATATTTTTTAGGACGAAATTGATATTTTCTTCCTAAAATATCTTTTGGGACACTGTTATTGGAACAACCTTGGAATGATATTTTTTCTTCCCAAGTAATATTTAGGGACGAAATCACAATTTTTTGGGATGAAAATTTTGGTCCCAAAAAACCACTTCTGTTATAGTATCTGGTATATTAACGTATGTTATAACGATAGAGAAGATCACCTACAGGGAGATTCTTCACTTCAAGATCATTCTTATTCATGAGCACATCCATATACCGGTATTGGATCTAAAGTTTAACTTTAGGTAGTAAGGATGTGCATCTGGATTAAAAATCTAGAAATCCAGATGATCCGGGTGGTCAGGGGGATACAAAATAATTATATCTGCCCAGATCTGTTACAGATCTGATATTTAACCAGTGTTATCCATAACCGGCTTTAACAAAACTTAAAAGGATAGAGCATGGGTCATTTTCCCCTACCCCAAAAGTTAAAAGGCTATAACCCGTAGATTTCTCCTTCCCAAAGCAAAAGGTTATAGCCTGTAGGTTTCTCATTCCTAAAGCAAAAGGTCAAAAAGTAAAAATCACTTTTTCAAATTTCATTTCCTCTCGTTACCGTCTCAATTCTCGATTTACTCTTTCTCTCTCTCTCTCTCTCTCTCTCTCTCTCTCTCTCCCACAGACGAAACCCAAGCATCTCTCATCAAATCCATTGACGCCGATGACTAGTAGTGGCTGTCGTCTGTTAACGTCACTTTCTTCTCTCTACTCGGTAGCTTCCTCTCTCTCTCTAAGTTTGTAGATCTAAATTTGTGTTTGTAGTTCTGAGATTCTGTGTTTGTAGATCTGCTCTTTGGGTTTCTTTATTTTTAAAATCTTCCAGTAAAAATGTGTTTGTAGATCTACATGCTCGCAACACTATAAATTTTATAAAACTGTGTACTTTTTTTCTTATGAAAAATAATGTTCAGATGCTTTCTCGGTTTGTATAGATTTCAATTTCTGTGTTTGTAGATCTGAGTTCCTGTGCTTGTAGATCTAAGTTTCTATTGATATGGTACCCGTATTTATTCAATCTCAAATCTGTCGGCTTATCTATGTTTTTCTTCTTCTTTTTTCCCTTCCTTTGGGTTTGGATCTGTATATGTGTTTATTCTGTCTTCTATATTCCTCAATAATCTTTTTAGTTCGAAATGTGAATATGGGTTTTTGTGTTTGTGTTTAAATCTAGATACAATTTGCCCAAATCTGAGCTTTTGTGTTTAAATCCAGTTTGCCCAGATCTTGATTTTTGTGTTTGTGTGTGAATAAACTATATATATGCTTTTGACCGAAAGTGGGCATAAAATTTTTACCCTAGCAACTTAATATAAAAAAATGGTCATGAACTGATTCTGTGGAAGGGATGTTGTGTCCATGAGCTTGTATTTGAATAATGTTTTGTTTGAAGTAGAAGATGTATTACTAAATGTTTTGCTTTGTTTAAAGACTAAAGTACAAGATGTTATCTTGCTTTTTAACATGCATTTTGTAACAATTTAAAATTCTTTGTTCTTTATGTTTCTTGTTGTATTTTTGTTTAATGAGCAGTATATATATATATATATCTAGCTTGTTGCTGAGAGTTTTAGTAGTTTTGTCAAGCTACCAAAACATATGTTCTATTAATATATCTGCATGCTGGTAATTATTTGTCAAGCTGCTGATCATAAATTGAGCATCAGTATATTCTTTTCCCATCAACTAATATGTTTGAATATGTGCTGAAGTGTGTTATTTTTGGTAGATTAAAAAGGACATAATAGCCAAGCTTATTGTTCTATCACTGTTTCCCCAGTTCTCCATCTCCACAACTGGGTCAAGCCTTTGTTTCTAAATCTGTTTTTAGTACTTTATCTTTATCGACTTTTAGTACTTCATCATTTATTAAATCTGTTTTCAGAATAGTTTTGGTACCATTAACCAATTTGGATGGAGACAATGAAAAAGATGAGCAGCAGCAGTATGACTCTTTGGAAATATTAAGAGATAGAAATATCTTTGTTTATTTTGGAGGCAAATAGTCATAGTATATTGAGTGTTACATCTTGATATTGTTGTAATGTATTATTATTTATTTTATTTGTAAATTGATGTTTTGCATTGTGCTGAAAACAACAATGTAATATGCAATGTATTGTGTGTGTTGATGTTTATCATTAATTAGTTTGTTTTATAAAAATTTGAATGGTCAATGAAAAGTTTAAAATGCCTAAAAAAATTACAAACATAATGGCCTATTAAAAAAAAACCTTTAAAAAGTGTTAACTGGCAGATATCTGCCCGATTTTAAAAAGTTTGATCCAGATCTAGATGCACAGCCCTATTAGGTAGAAAAATTATTATTAAAAAAATATTTTTATATATTTTCATATTAATGTATTGTAATATAATAATATATACAATACCAAAATATTATGATTAACATATGTAATTTGCAATATGTCTATCGATCGATATATGACATACATTTATAATATAATAACTAAAGATAAGAAGATAAGTTTATATAAATAAATAAAAAAAAAATAAAAATAAGGGATAACACAACACCTACGGATGGTGTGGTACGAGAAAAGTAACCAAGAAGGCCATTTGGCCGGCTTTTTTTCATGATTTTTTTAAAATATTTTTAAAAAATCACAATATCATTAAAAAAATATTTACTTATTCTTTAAGAAAAAAAAAAAATTGGAACCATTTGTGAGGGCACCAAGCATTTGCCTAAAAGAAATAGGAAAATTTCAAAGGAAACCATAACTAAGAATATATAGAAAAATATTAGTACATGCTATGATTATTTTAATATATAACTTTAGAATTTTAAAACTGTTTAGAGCCAAAATTTTAAATGTTTAGGAAACGTCCAAACTTTTATCGGGCTATATTTTGAGTTCTATGTATTTAACCATTTATATATAAAATAAAATAAAAATTATTATAATATTTTGGATAGATGACGATTTTTCAGAATTTTTATTGGAGAAAATGAATTTTTATATTTTTTAAATGCAATTAAAATAATCTGATTTTTCTTTTCAAAAATTTTGGGGGCAATGGTCCCCCAGCCGCCGCTAGATTCGCCACTAAGTGGTGGCTAATTTTCATCCAACGCACAAGAAGTTAATTAATTTTTTTTTTTATAACAAACATTCATTCATAAAGAAACATTCAGTATAAGCAGTTTTTGTCAATCCAAATAGCTTGAGAAACAAACATAGGGACATTTGCCGACCACATCTCTATATTATCAAACATTCCAAGCACAATGGACTAATCTATGAGCAACCTCATTGCCTATGCCATGCACATGCTGAATTTCAAAAATCTGTGAAATATTGTAGCAGTCTCCTAGTTTCTTTAATTAGATTTCCGACTGTTGAGAAAGATTCTGTCTTTTCTTGCATCTCCTTCACCATCAACGGGCAATCAGTCTCAATAATAATTTTGGAGAATCCCAAATGAACACATAGTTGTAAGCCCCTTATAGTTTCAGGATCATGTACTTCCTTTTCCACCTTAATAGCAGCCATTACCAAATTACCTTTCTCATCTCTAAGAACCACCCCTACACCAGCTTTATGCATGTCAAAAAATATAGCTCCATCGACATTCATCTTTAAATAGTCCATTGGTGGTGGTTTCCAACAACACATCATATTAGCTTTTGCCATTGATGCTGTTGAGAGCTCCTTATGAGTTTTCTGCAAAGATAGGGCATGATCAATCACCTTAATAAGCTCGATAAGGGATTTTCCACCTGCGTTTTATTTCTCCTGAACCGAAAACCCCAAGAAATGAGGAAAAAGGTAGTCAAATCTGATATCTTACCCTTCTCCATCACATAAATAGTGACAGCCCTTCCACAGATCCCTAATTGATGGGCAGAAAATTAAAGCCTATGTGACATCCTCCTGTCTTGACTTACCAAACAACACTCATTTTCCACAGCTAGATTCCTCTTATTGAGATTGCTTTGAGCAGGCAGACCATCCTTCAAGCTCTCCAAGCAAATGTCTTGCCTTTTTGAGGAACCTGCATCGTCCAAAACAATTTCCACAGCTTAGACTGATCAGAATCTATGGAACTTTCCCCCTGAATTCTTCTATGCGGTTCCTGAAAAAAATCTCTAAGCACTACTATGAACACTAAAATTTCCATTCTTCTCGTGTCCAAATCTATTTTTTGTCTTCATGTTGAGTTGGGCACAAAATGATTTTCAAATGTCTACAACAATGATTGGATTGAAAAGAGCTCTAAATTTACCTTCGACCACTTAGTATCTTGATCAATAAGTTTATCCACAATATCTTCCAATTGATGCCCTGCAAGTCCAGCCAATTCCTTCACCAAAGGCCATGTCTAGGAACCCATGCATCTGACCATATCTTAATGGCTTTCCCATCCCCTACTCTTCATCTACAAAAGCCATTTTTTTTGCTTCCCAGATCCCTCTCCACGTATATGAATGATTTGCACCTAACTTCGACTCAAAGAAACTGAACTTGGGAAATCATTTAGCCTTAAAGATTTTATGCAGTAGGGTACCTGTCTACAACAAGTTTTCACAGTTACCACTTTAAATGTGAGAGATTATAAAATAAGCCACTTGAAATACAACACATCTTTATAACGTATAATTAGAGATAATAAGATTTAAAATGAAGAGTTGTGTAGCTCTCTCTTTTCTTTTCTTTTCTTTTTTCTTTTTTCTTTTTTTGGAGAAGTCAAGCCTTCATTTATATGAATTGAATAAAATACAGAGTCTCAATTACAGCATAAGCAACCACCGCGATTATACATTAATAATACTAGCATCATCAACTGCAAAACAAGTAGAAAGGAAACCAGGAGACTGTTGCCACCATTGAAGAGTGTGGCGTCTACAAAACAAGCATGGCATGCTAATAAATGTGCAGCTTCATTTCCTTGTCTACCCACATGAAGAATTTCTATGGGCAAAATAAGTCAACAATGATTGAATCTCAATAACCAAAAGGTTGTAGCTAGAAAACTATTCTTGGCGTGAACAAATGGCATCAACAATAATTAGAGAGTCAACCTCAAGAATCAAATCCAAAATGCCCAAATGAAGAACCATTTGCTACCTCTGCAAGGCAGCAAGAGCCTCAATATCATCCACTGCATAAGACCATCTTCCTTTTGAGACATAACCATAATCAATTAATCTCGCTCATTAAGTAATATAGCCCCAACACCCGATTTGTGCATAGAATAGAAAATAGCCCCATCAAAGTTAAACTTCCATTTGCCACAAGGTGGGGCTGCCAACAAGGTTTACAAAATTGCATGTGAATTTTTTAAGGAGTATGTACTTGCTGAAAATTGTCTACATAATCAAGATTAACATCAATTGTGAAAAGATCCATAAATTGAAAAGGTTCCAAATTCAGATACTACCATAATCCCCAAGCACTTGTTAAAAATCTCGAGAAGATTAAATTATCATCACAAGATATTACCTTCTAGAACAGATAAAAATGAGAAAATTATACAATACCAGACCTATCAAAATCAAAATATTGCACCCCAAATATGTCGTATAGTGGGGCAAGCAAATAAAGCATGGAGAGCATCCTCTTCAGTCTCCTAAAAAACCACAAGTGCTACCAGCAATGATATGTCTAACATATCATTTATGTTTTGTAAGCAAACTATCACCTCAAGCTCTCCAAGCAATATTTTTCAGTTTATTTGAAAGATGTAAACTCCTAATAGATTTTCAAAATAGTTTTTAGCAAAAGGCTTAACACTTGACCCAGCCCCAACAACATTATTAAGTGTTAAAGCTACATGATAAGATGTTTTAGCACTGGACATTTCATTCATAGTAAAACTCCATACCAACTGGTCAGCACCCCCCAGTCTATATAATTGTTTTAGCATCACAGATACTCCTCCACACAAATGAATGATTAGAGCCCAAATTCAAAGACAACAAATAGTTAGTGGGGAAATATTTAAACTTGTACAGTTTGTAAAACAGAGAATTACTGTTATGAATGAGGCGCCATCCCAGTTTTCACAATAGTGCTAAATTAAAGGCCTCTAAATCCCGAAAGCTCATACCACCTTCAAATTTAGAACTACACAATCTCCTCCAACTAAGCCAATGAGCCTTCCTCTCTTGATCACACTATCCCCACCAGAATCTAGAAACCATACTCTCCAATTCCCTGCAAAAAACTCCTAGACAACTTAAAACAACTCGTGTTATAAGCTAGAATTGCTTGCACAACAACTTTAATGAGTATTTCACATCCTGCCTATGATCAAAGTCGCTTTTTCCAACATTGTAACTTAGCCCATATGTTTTCTTTAATATCCTGCAAAGTATGATATTTTGAACGACTAACAAATTAAGGTAAGACAAGGTATTTGGCATAGTGCTGAACATTTTGCACACACCAACTTGCCTTAACAACTTGCACAATCTCAACCCTAATGGTTTTGCTGAAAAACAATACAGTTTTTGCATTGTTAACTTGATGCACCAAAGCTTCCCCACAAGCTAATAAAATACATTGAATATAATCATTGGCAGAAATAGGAAGCTTGACTGAAAATAATGGTATCGTCAGCAAAGAACAAGTGATTAATCCATGGGGCTTTGTTGCAAATACGAATTCCCTTAATAAGTCCCTGTGTTTCAGCTTCCTTTAGTATTAAAGATAGTAATTCAGCACAGAAAACAAATAAATAAGGAGAAAGAGGACATCCTTGACTCAGCCCACTAGTGGGGTGAATAACATCCTTTCGAACACCATTAAGAAGAAGTTGATAAGAAACTGACCTAATATTTATCATAAGCAAATGAATAATTCATACATGAAAACCTATTTTTTGTGGTACACACTGAAGGAAATTCCATTCAACTCAGCCGTAAGTCTTGCTCATGTCTAATTTAATGGACATATAGCCATTCCGACCTTGTCTTCTCCATCGAATAGTATTCATCATCTCCAAAGCTACCAATACATTATGCATAATCAAATAACCATGTACAAATGCATACTGTGCATCCGAAATCACAACTGGTAAAATCAATTTCAATCAGTTAGTAAGCACCTTTGCAACAATCTTATAGATCACATTAGAAAGACCTATTAGTTGATAGTATTTTAATATAATCAGGATTTTTTAATTTGGGAATCAAAAAAACGTAAGTCTAAATTAGCTTAGCAGATAGAACACCATAATCTAGGATTTCCAATGCAAAACGAATGATTGAATCACCTACTAAATGCCAATACTAAAAACAAAGGAGGCAAACCATCCATCCCTGGAGCTTTTGAGGGTACATTTGAAACAAAGCTACCATAATTTCATCACCAGTAAAGGCACGAGTTAGTATAATTTCATCACCAGTAAAGGCATGGATTAGTACTGCATTCATTGAATCAGTAACTAATGGCTGGACAGATCTTAAGATAAAATCCATATTTATTGGATTTGTCAATGCAAATGACTCAGAAAATTAAGAAGTGATAACATTTACTAAATCAGATCCTTCTTTAATCCCCCCATTATCCTTAAGATGATGAATCAGATTACGGGGTTGTCGCTGCTTTATAATGGAAGAATTTCGTATTTTGGTCACCAGCACTCAACCAAACCACACAGGATCTTTGCTTCCACATTAATTCCTCTTATTCTAGTAGTTGATTAATATCATGACGAAGTGTAGGAATTTGAGTAGAGGATGAAATAGAAGTCTAATTGTCTTGAAGCAAAGTTAATTCCCTTCTTTTGACAGCCAAACTTTTCTTAATATCACCAAATTGAGACTGACTCCATGATTTTAAAGTACATTGTTGTAATTTATCAAGTAGTAAAGACTAACTATCATTATCCCAGACTGCAACAATAGTTTCCTCAAAACCTTTGGCCCCTACCCACATGGATTCAAAACAAACTAGACGATTTGTCCTACTTGTTTGACCACCCAAGCCCTCAATATTCAATAATAAACAACAATGATCAGACATAGAAGTAACAATATTGCGGACTTGACTCAAAGGATAAATTTCCAACCAGTTCATAGTACATAGAAATCAATCCAAACCTTCCATAACATTTGCATATCCAATTCAAACATCTGCCTCAACCAACGATCCCTTCCACTTAGCTTTTTAGAATTTTTAATTATCTCATTGAAATCTCCAAAACATAACCATAGACGATTATCCATGTATTTTAATGAACAAAGAATCCCATATTTTCTTCCCTAACTTGCCATAGCCAAGAAACAAGGAAAACCCAAATTATACTTCAAATGCTCCATACCTGAAAAAGTAGATCTTGTCCATCACAAAGACAAGATCGAGATCTTCCCTTCAGACCAAATTAGGAAGGACACGAATGCGTTGAAGGTTCTCAAGCCCTTAAGTGTTCCAACTCAGTATTTTCATGATTGTCGATAGGGCTGAGACTCAGCCTTCGTCGATAACACATGAACCTCCACCATAGTTCCATCAACAACCACCTTTGGCTTCTTCGACTGGAGGAAGACATGTAATTCCTGCACAAATTTGTCTCTAGGGTGTCGTTTCGCTAGCACCAACCAAGACCCATTGTGGAGTGCTCTTCCCAGGCATCGACGAGGCACCTCAACCTTAGGTGCTAGGGCCTCAACAGAAAGGTTGGGTGATTATGGGGTGTAAGCGGTTTTAATCAAGAGCCCAACTCCAGCGGCTTTGAGCTTTGACCATCATGGCCAAATAAGGACTTAAAACAGTTAGCAACAGTTATCTTCTCTTATGCAACCGAGATTCCTATATTTTAGAAATCTGTAACCGCCATCTCCAATGGTGGCTCACCAGAAACTACAGTCGGCATTGGCGACTTATTGCAATTAGGATATAATACATCAGTCGGAAGCAACCCCTCATCCAAACTGGCTTGTACAATTTCAGCCATTCATGGTCAATGCTTGGAGGAGAGCCCTCCTACACATAGCCACGAGCCATACAGAAAACTAGAATTGACAAACTCTTCCCGATTGCTTGTCCACAGAGCACAATCTCTGTTCCCATGACCCAAGAGTCCACAAAAGTAGTAAAATGAGGGAAGACATTCATATTTAAATCATACCCAAACAACACTCAAAGCACCAACGACAACATGCTTCGCTTAAGGTAAATGTTTGGTAATATCCAACGAGATTGTCACTCGCACAAATTCACCCCAACCTAGAGAGTTCTCATTAAGATCAACTTCCTCTACATAACCCACTATTTCTACAATTTTACAAACTGCTTGGGCATTCATACCTCCCAATGGAAGGTCATATATACGAAACCAGAAGGAAGCAAATGACAAGGGGATTTTAGATAATTGAAGACTACCATCATAATCTGCTATAACAACCAAGTTATTTCCAAACGTCTACGGGCCATTTTGCATAATCCAAGCTTTCTCAGAAATATTAGAAAATTTAGGAAAGAAAAGGTTTTCCCCAATATCACAAATTTGAAAAGGAGCAAACGGTTTCCAAACATTCCTCATCCTAGATTTGAATGCTTCTTTATTAAAAATTGTTATTATCAATAGTTTGAAGAGAAAACATTTATCCAAACATATATATTGCCGAATTCAAATCTCTTTTGTCATGAAGAATCTCAGTTTGCTCAACCTTCAATAGGGATAAAAATTTCCAACGCTCCGAAACTTTATCATCCATAACGACCGATCAACTAGAAAGACAATGCACAATACACAGAACAACAAAGATTAACAAAGAATAAAGATTCTCACATGGCTCTCACGGGGAGAGAAGATCGAAAATGTTGAATTGTTTGAAGTGTTTCATTGTGATCCTTTTTGGGACTTTCCTTTGAACAAAACAATTGCATGATCTAAGAGTTGTATAGCTCTTAAAATATAATATGACACATATACTTGTATATATTGACCAACCGAATGAAAATAAAATATATAACTATAATAACCTTGGTACAAAAAATGAGAAGGAGAAACTGACGATGTTGGTTAATCATTCTTGAAACGTATTTACCCAAATCTACATGACATGGAATAATAATTTATTGTATTTCGCATCCATCATCTTCTTTAATTAATTGCCATCTGTATCATGCATAGTAAGAATGAGAAGGAGATCTAGGAACAAGTGACCTAATTTGCAAGATTATATGAACAAATTTATTAAGAAATGCACTTGATAATATAAGTGGCCAGTCCAATAATTCAGTCTTAACGAAATTCTACAAGAAAAATAGACTTTTGTGACCAATTTATAAATATGACAAGTGTCCATCAAATCTATGATAAGTACATACTTAAATAGAGTTATTTTATTATCAATTTGATGTGTAGAACACACAATCTACATCACTCAAATGATAATATTTTATTTGTACGCTTTATTATCTTCTAAATCAAATTATGCCACAAGTTTTTGTATAATGTAGATACCTTAAAACAATCAAGTGCCACTTTGTTAAAAAAGCACGCTTCTCACGCAGTTAAAAACACATTTATTGAATTTTGGATAGCATGCTTGTAAGGATAATCTTATACCCACAAAATTGAATTTGTTTGTTGTACGTTGTCTTTTTGTTCTACCATTTTTTAGGGATTGTTGATAATTATTCTGATTTGGTATTGGCTTTGATGCAATCCGATTTCACTTTAATTCCTCAATACATTACTATTTCTTGTGATGTTTGGAAATATAGGAATATGAAGTTATTTCGGAATTCTAATTGTATGCTTCAAGATATTGTTGATAATTATTTGGGATATGTAGAGGGATGCACCACCATTAAATCGCATCAGTTGGTTGTATGAAAGGAAACTAATCTCTCTTGTCAGGTTTGGTCAAACTTAATTTTGATGATATTTTGTTCTATTCTTCGGTGTGTGGAGACTATTATAAGAAATGACAAAGTAGATGTTTTATTTTGATGTTTTAGGTTGTTAGAAGTGGAAGACATTGAGGCTTTGGCAGCTTTGAGGAGTTTATAGATGATCTTGCATTTAGGTTTTTCTAGTTTGTTATTGGATGATGATTTTTTATCTATGATTAAAGATGTTGGCTCAAAGGAGCCTAACTTTTCCAACAGGGGAGTATTCTATATGAGATACAAAGGTTTCTATCTTCTTTTGAGGAATATGACGTGCTTTATGTTTGGAGGAAAGCAAATGAAGCATCTCATTTACTTGTGAAACATACTTGCCTTATGATACAGTCCAGTGGTGATTTCAATGCTTAGATTTTATTCAGTCTAGACTCTAGAGTCTTATTAGATGATGATTTGTAATTCCATGGATTTTATTATTATAACTAACTTTTTGTTACTGTTATGGGTAATAATACATTTATACCTCATTTATTATTGTTTTACTACTCAACTTTTTTTTTTCTCTTTAAATTTGAATTAAAAAACTCAGAACGTGGTTCTCTTGAATCATCTACAATCAACTAACTTGATCATGTAATTTAATTAAAAATAAATTTAATTTTATAAATATTTACAATCTTGAATTATGTAACCGTCGCATAATTATTTTTAAAAAAATGAATAAAACATGAAATTTATATGAAAAAATTAATTTTTAATATCAAATTTTATTTCTTTTTCAAAATAATTACACGACGTTTACGCATTTAATAATTATATACAAAATTACTTAATAATATATTATAAATTATTTATTATATTTTATATATGAGTTTGAAAAAATTATATCAATAAGATTAGATAAGAGGCGTAGATTCGCGGACCAATTGGTGATCTGGTCTCCACCGTGGTACCTCTCCTCTCTCTCACTCTCATTTTCATTTTGTTTTTGCCGCCAATTCGAATTCTCTTTCGTCTTTCTGGTACTGCTCAGAGGGAAACCAACCCCCTTTTCCTCCAAAAAGAAGGTAATCGGATAGACAGGATGACTTCGGAATCGGCGTCAACGCCTGGGATTGATGGCGATTACGAGGCGCTGATTTCGACTACAGACGTTGAGCTCCTGAAGAGGGCGTGGCGTAACGAGAAGGCTGCCCCGGAGATTCTTCACTTCGAGAGCGCTCTCATTCAGCGCATCAGAGGGCAGATCCAGTTGATGGTTATTCTTCAACCCTTACCTAGAAAAAAAAAAAACCCTAATCTTCCCTTCTTTTGGTTCCCAGGAAAACTTAACTTAACTGCAACGCTAGATGTTGATAAATAAAGTACCTGTTTGGTTAATGCCTTTCATACTGAGCCATGAATTGTCTGAATGGCTAGTCTGACTTAAGTGTTAGATTGTGGTTTATCCGTGCTTTATCTATGATTTTTGAGAGCTTTGGCGATAACAATCGGAGATTGCATTGCAGTTTTCTTCCTTTGAAGGTTTAATATCGAACAGATTTATCATTGTGTTTGGATTTTCATCTGGATGGAGAGGTTTCTGTAGTGATCTGCTGCTTGAAATTGAGAAGCCTAAAACTTATATCTATTTTAATTCGCTTGACATATTGCATTTTTGACTGAATGATTCTTCGTTTGAATTAATGACACTGGATAATTATACTTTTAAGTATCATGGATGCTTTTTGAGGGTTCTTTTATTGCAAAAGATAAGGCTAATCTTGAATGTCATGGATGTGGTGGGGGCTACTTCCCACGCATTGTTTTCCTTACGTGTGGACATCGACTATGGAAGTCTTCCGCGACATCTTTCAAATTAAGTTGTCTCTTCCACATAGACCTGGTTCTAGTGCATTTATGTTTATCTTCTTTTTTAGACCAAAATTTTGGTGTTTACAGGAAGAAACCGTTGAGGAATTTTCAGGTAGTGGCATTGATCCTCTTTCGGTATCACTCTACCAGATGGACCTGGATAGGACTCAGTATTTATTGAGATCATATCTTCGGATTCGCCTCCAAAAGGTGGTAATTAATTAGCCTTTCTGTTGTATCTTTGTTAGTATCTCTATAATGTAGCTGCAATGGAATGCATACCTGTACTAACCAATACAGAAAAGATAAATTCATTTCAAACTTGCTAACATGAGAAAAAAGTAGACTGTACTGTTTCATTCCCTGAGATCCCTTGCATCAACGTAAGATTACATTGTGTATCTTGTTTCCTAAGTTAGTTTATTGCAGATTGAAAAATACACATTCCATATCTCAAATAACTCTGAAGTTCAGAGCCGGCTTTCTGGACAAGAGAAAGGATTTGCAAGGAGGTAGAGGCTGTATGGTTTTATCTATTTAGCATATCTATCTTGAAAGCACATATTTAAGTTTTTCTCCTCACAGATGTTGAAGTTGAGGTTATGATTACAGGTGTAATGAAGATATGGAGAGACATCTTGAGGAGAGTGTTCTGTCAAAATTGCCTGATAATTACCGGGACATACTAAAGCAGTCCATAATAAGTGAAGAGAATGACATGGGTACTCAATCATCCTTACTTTTTTTTTTAATTTACATTTTAATTATCTACAGACCTCCCTCCCTTCCATGTCCCCTCTCATGTCTGCATTTGGAAATTTGTGCATGCCTTTGTTATTACTCCAATTCTAATGACTTTGGGGTGGCTTTAATATGAATGTTTAGTAGAACATTGACGTTTCAGATTCAAGTTTATATGTCTAATATATGAACTCTTTTATAGAAGTGAAATATGACTTCTAATGTAGGCATCTTATAAATTTTTAAGTTGTTTAAACTCTTGATTGTTCTTGTTTGGGGTCAAAATTGTTTATTTTGTTTATAAGAAGATCTGGATTGCATGGGGAGAAATTATTTTCATTTACACATTTTCTTAAAATAATGATCAATAAAACTTTGTTGGAATGAGCTTTTTAAATCATTGTTTTCTAAGGGAAACAGTATCTGAACATTATTTTTGTTTTACTGATTTAGGGAAGCAAAGTTTAGGTTCTACCATCTTTACAGTAAATTTCTTTATGGTTGTAACATCTCTATTTCTGACAAACTCATATTCCTTGGAGCTTTCTTTTCTTTCTTTCTTTCTTTTTTGGTTGGTCCCTCTGTCTGCTTTCTTTCATTTCCTGGTTGGTTGGAGATTTTTTTAGTGACAGGATGATTTCAAATATGTTGCACCTTTGCATTGTATGCTCAACAGAACTCTCTCATGGCTTTACTCAATGACTAAAGATGCTGATCTTGGAGCTATGGTTTTAAAAGGATTACTTATTATGCTACTGGTGGCTACATGTTTTGTCTGCTGACCAGATCAACTACCGCAAGGCTCTATTACCTGTGTTGGTTGAGCATTTAAGAAGTATGTAGGCAGGGGAACGTAGCATGTTTGTGGTGGCCTTCAGCCATGGACCACGGTGAAGGAAATAAATCGAAGGTTAGGAATTAAAGATAGAAGATTGATGTGGACATGCGGGTGATATTGTGTCAAGTTGTCTGTTGAAAGGGTAAGGTGCGGGTTGGCAAGAATTCAGAAGGGAGAGACAGGAATGATGGTTACAAATGAGGGAGCATGTCTGAAGGATTCGATATTAGGGTTTGAAGGGACAGCTGGGATAGATTGCTAGGACCCAATGGAGATTAAAAAGCCACACTTGGCCTGATGGTTGACAGCTGGGTTGTAGTAAGCAGAGCAGGCGGAGATGGCAAGGTCTCTAGCTGGATATTCGGTCTTTTAAAATTTGAATTTAAATGTGTAGGCATGTGGTCAGGTCCACAATATCAGAGCTGGAAGACTAGGGAAGAAGACCATTGAAAATCCTCAGTTTTCTTGTTAGCTTGGAGGCCGGGACTATCTCGAATTAGTCCAGAAATAGTCATTTTCAGTTCCTTAAGTGGTAACTCAGTGATTCACTTCAATAAAAAAAAATTGTTTTTACATTCAACTCGCAATTTCTCCACCCAATCAATTAGAACCCCATTGCAATGCATGTGTAGCCTTACCATTCGTAAGGCATTAGTATGGCTATGGATTTACCAGTAATGGACTTATCCCCCTGCCTTCCCTGATCCACTAGAGTTAGATGTCTCTTCATGCTAGCGACTTGTTCTGTTAATCTGCACTCTGGTCTTTGGTTTGATTTTCTAGCGTTGATTTTTGTCATTGGTTACAGTCATGATTTAGCAGTTGCCATATTTATATGAAAAGAGGAGCACATCCCCTGCTTTTCTATCTTGACTAAAGTAATTACTGCTCTGGTCAAATGGTGATATACACAACTTTCCAGTTCTATTTTTGTTTCAACGATCAGTAGTTTATTGTTTCTCCAAAAGTGAACTGTTTCGAAGATACTATATACATGTTGTAACTGCTGTATTATATGCTTGAGTGAAAGATTTGAGAATTCAAACTCAGCGTGACTTGGAATGAGATTTGGCTAGCTTGAGTTGTAACTGCTTGAAAGACACATTAATATGTGAACCTTAAATCCTTAAGGTTTCTCTGTTGTCATTTTCAGTCCCAGAGCCACATTTGGACACATTCGTTGTCTGCAAAAGCAGGAGATTTCTGGGACCTTTCCAACTTGATGGCAGGTAATCCGTCATTCATGCAATTTTCTAGTTTGGGCTCCTACAAATATTTCTTCATCATCTTCTTAACCGAACCGGATCTCATTTTCGGCAGTGATGAACTCCTGGAGATGAAGCCTGATGAACTATGCATAATACATTACAAGTCAATAAGGGAGCGAGTACAGGAAGGAGAAATCGATTTGGTCTGAGAATTAGGCGACTTGGCAGGGTTGTGCTAAAAGAGGAAAGGTGCTCCTCTACAAAGGATGCTGTAACACATGTATTTATAATTGGAGGTTTGTCATCAATCAAACATATAAATTGTATTGGCCTTTTGTTTTTGAATTGGTTCTATGACATATTGTCATTCATCACGAGGTTGATTTACTGCCAAGAATGTTGCGGCCCAGCTTTCATTGACGAGGTTGTATACCTACCTATTCTATGAAGGAAAATACTACTATGCCCACCCATTTTGGCATCTCCATTTGACCGCTGGTCAAAAATTTTTTTTTTTTTTTTACTTAATGATTAAGAAAGTGATTTTAAATGTATTGGTGTATTTTTTTTTTAAATGTATTTAAATATGTTAAAAAATGTGAAAAAAAAAAAAAAGTTTTACGGTACCACTCAGCGGTCAATGGGACGGCAGAGTAGCCGCACCCATTCTCTGAATAAGCATTTCCGCTAGTTATGATGTGATTAGCGGTCTAACTGAAAGATGGGAGGCCTATTTGACTATGTTCTACCAAAATGGCAATATTCAAATGTAACTTCCCTCGACCTACCGCATTTCCCATCACCCTTTTATATACATTACATTGCTTTTCGTGAAAGATTGTTTTCTTGATGCCAAATACGTGTAAATGTATACAATAATAGAATATAGTCACTTTTTTTTTTTTTTATATACAATGAGAATAGTGTCCCTCATTGTATCGATAAGTGTAAGTCTTCTTTTTTTTTTCAACCATTTTTTATACATCTTTAAATATTTTTAAAAAAAAATTTAATTCGCTAATAATCACTCACTTAACATGCTTCTCAATCCATTAAGCATTTTAACAAGCATATTATTAAATTGAACATACTTACAAGAAATTAATTTTTTGGAGTAATAGCAACGGAAGACAATAGGAAGAATATATTACAAAAGCAGATGAGGAAGAAGATATTACAAAAGAAGATAGGATGAAATATTTTTTGAATGCCCCGTCTCCCTTCACGGTACTTCATTTTATAGGGCATCTTAATAGTGCATTCGATAATTGTTCTTGACAAAAACAGTGAAAGATGTACAGTAACATGATCATTGGTTTCGTTTGGTTACTGAACTAGAATGAGTTCAGTCTAATTTTAAATTGAGTTTAACATTCAAATAATCAACTCTCAAATTATTAAACTCATCCCAAATCAAAACCTTCTTACACGTAGGATCCATAATATTTTTTAATTTAAAATATCTTTATACGTGAGACTCGCAATCTTTTTCAATTTCTTATAAAAAATATTAAACTCATCTTAACATCCAAACACACTTTAAACTCAGTTTAGATGGATCCTACATAATTCTTTTCACTATTCAACTCACTACCATTTATAAAGAATTCAACTCAACTGAACTCAGTTCAATATCTAAAAACAGCCTAAAGTTGTTTCTCTTGATGTGTCGGTGGAAACAATAATGATAATTATTCTAATCTTGATGTCCTAGCTGGCTTGAATAATAGTACCCTTTCATAATTGAAGATCGGAGTATATCATTATTCCACATCCCTCTTGCAACAATAACAAGTTCTTAGCACGCCAAGTCTCGATGAAATGGTGGGAAAATTATAATTATGATCATGTTGTTAAGATGTTCTCACAACAAACCTCTTGAAGCATATTTCAAATCCAATTAGTTTCAATAACAAGCAAAAATGAACTTAAGAAATTAGCCACAAGTTTCTGATAGTGATGATGAAAAAAGTCTGTCACCAAGCAATTTTCACTAGACCCAATTATCTCCAGCCTAGCACTCAGCAAGCCTCTCTAGTACAAGTGACAAAAAAAGGGAAATGATATTCCCACGGAGGAATATCATGGACAAAATATTGTAATTTGTTTTACTTAACGATTAAAAAAGTATTTTTATTAAGTTTGTGATTTTTTTTCTTTTTAAAAAACGATTTAGGGGTTTAAAAATATGTTTGAAAAAAAAAACGAAAAGAAAAAGAAATTTTGCACACTCGGTGACTTTTGTTGATCGTTGTAATAGCCAACAAAAAAAAAAAAAAAACAACCAGAAAATCATTGAATAGAACTGAATTAGTGCGTTTGGTACCGATTTTCATATTTTGAAAACCAGTTTGAAACGAACTAGACCGATATATCTTTTACTTTTTTATATTATATATAAAATATTTTTTATATTATATACAATTTTAGTCTTATTACTCATGCCTATTAATCTTACAACTAATAAGTTAATCTCACTAATAAGTTAGACACTATAACTAATATAATTAGACACTAATGAATTAGTAATTCTTAATAATAGATACTAAATTCTAACAATTAAACTTAGTGTTGAGAAAATTATAATACTAAACGTATGATACCACATGTATAAATGGTAAGTAGAAAAAATTGGACCGGAACAAATCGAAAAATTCCAAAGTTCCGGTTTTGGTGATGATGGTCTGTATTGATTCGTACATTTTCCAAACCGGTATATGCCAGTTTAGTTTTAAAATTTGTTCAAAACCGGACTAATTACACTCCAATTCTCTAGCCCAGCAAGCCTTTCCTTCACAAGTTTCTCCTCTCCAACAAGCATAATTACTCCAAGATGCTCAAGACACATTTGATTTACTTTTCAAATCAAGATCTACAGCTTGCGCAATAAAAGAAAAAATAAAGATGTTACCTTGTAGGATCTATTATTATTATTATTATTATTATTATTATTCTTTTATTTTTTCTAATTTTTAGGTTGTCGTTTTTATGAATCTAAAGAGAAGAAAGAACCAAAGGGGCTGTTTCAAATCCCATTGCTTGAGCCTACTACGACTCTGGACTTGCAATCAGAGGCCCAAGACATAAAGCAGTCCAGAGGTCCAATAGATTCCCCCCGTCTTTCGTAATTTGAAGGATGATGAAGGATCTTTTAGCCAAAACATTTGTGGAACGGGAAACCCTACTTCTTCTTACATTCCAGTATATAAAGCTATGAACCTAACAACGCCATGCCTTGCAGCAGCGTTACAAATTACCAAGCTCTCTCTCTCTCTCTCGAGCTCGCTCTCTCGCTCGCTCTCCGTTATATGTATTCTTGTTTATGATTGATGAATATGCCTCTTATTTGGATGCCTTTGATCTGATAGCCCATGGATTCAGGGTGTTTCCTTCCATTCTTATTGTGGAGTATATAAGAGGCATAGTCTTGTGCAAGGGAGTTGAGTCACTTTGCCTTAGTAATATTTCCCAGGCACAGTGAATAACACCTTGCCAAATCCCCCCTTTTTTTTTATATATCTTACAAGACAATTACTTTCTTCCTTCATCAAAATTTTCACTTAGATTTGGTTGATCCTGAAGTTTTCTCTTGTTTTCTGCTAATTATTTGTAGCTACCATTACATATGAATTTCCTTCTCTAAACATCTTAGCATATGGGGGCTCCAATGATGGCATGAAATCTTTGAGACCTGATTGTCCAATTTGATGACAACTATAAGCATATTTTCTGAGGATGCCTTCCAATTAATGACTATTTTTTATTGTTTTCACTGCAATCCTGGTTTTGGGTCGACTGGTTAATTACTTATTATTCTTGTTATCCAATAATTTTCTATGTTGGTATATAGAGGATAATATCGACCGAGTTGATTATCCATGCAGATGATGAATATGCACTGGGCTCTGAGCAGTTGATTATCAGCTGTTTTATTGATGGACAATGCAGCCCTAGAAAGCTATATCTGATGTTGTCCCTTTGTTCATCCAATTTTGTTTTTTTTTTCTTCTTCTTCTGATTGGGGTTTGTTTGGAATTAAAAGTTTATTCAACCAAGCTTCAGCCGAAGTGTTTTGCTATGCCAACAATTGGCTGAAATGTTCTGCTTAAAGCGTTTTAAAATTGATATTGAAGCGATTGACTCTAAACTTATTCACTTTGTGGATGAGATATTGTAAGCACATTTATGTAACCTTATTATCAATAATGTGTATTTTGATTCCAGTTTTAAAGTCAAAAACTGTAGAGCCTAATGGAGAGAGAACTCAAGAGGTCGGTTTTATAACATGGTGTAGGTCTAAATCTTTTGGGTAGCAGTAGATGATTGATACTGAGCTAGCATTAGATCCTGTTAAGTTTTTCTGCGACAGGTTGCTCCCTTAAACCCTCGAGCATTTGCAATCTGTTGTCCCACGCCCCGTTGATCAGAAGTTGGGTCCTTGGGATTAAGCCAACCCTCAGGGAATTAATGTGTCACAAATTCAAAAAGAATTTTGATTGGGCTGAACTCTACCAAAAAAACAGCCCTCCAATAATTTGATGCCATGTAGACTTCCTATTTACATTATGATGAAATCGCACCCAGGATAAAAACAATTCGCAGCCCATCCCAAACGGCAAAAATGGAGCGGTGAGGAGCAGTTGGGCATGAGATGCAACGGACTCCACTGTTCGCAGTATCGACAGAGCAGACTGAGGCCTAGTTTGGGTATCAAGGGTACTTCAGTTATTCTCAAATATTCTTACTACTATTATTTATTTTATTATTATTTTTTATCTATTTTTTATTATTATTTAATATTTTATTATTATTTTTTTACTACTATTCACAAATATTTTCAAATATTTTTACTATCCAAACCAAGCCTGAGAGAGAAAAAGAGACAGGAAGCTGAGAGGGATGGAGAGGCCTTAACTTAGAAGACCCAATATTCATACTTTATCAGACCTGCACAAAAAATTACGAGACTAGCAAATTTCTGTGTTCCTCCAGTTTCTCAGCAACCAAACAGAATGATTATATCCGAACACCAAATAAAATACATGTACTACGGGAAAATCTAAGTCACAGAAGCTGAAATAGAATTTTTTTTCCTTAATATTTTCATAAACAGCAATCAGAGACAAAAGGAAAAACGTAAAATAACATTCAAAAAGTTGAATTATGGAATGGACATAAGAAGAAATATATAGAGATTTCACATACTTCTCGGAAACTAAAATTAAAAATTAAAAATTAAAAAATGTTCTCTGATCAAGAACTTTCTGGATTCCTTGAAAATCTAAAAGCTGAAGGAGCTTAATGCCCTTTATATGGCACCCTCTGCTTAAGAAGATCCCATAATTTTCCAATTTCCCATCTTTCCACTACCCAAACAACATCAACAATGTTCAGAGCTCAAGCTTCCTCGTCCGCTTTCGACACTCCATCTTTGACCCCTGCATTTGGTACTCCGTCTTCTTAATAGGGGTGCACACGGTCTGGTCCGGCGATGGATCGAAAATTTTTGGTCCATCAAATTTTTACCCAGTGTGGCATAATCATGTTCCCTCTATACACTTAGTGATTATGTTTTAATTTAGAAACTTCTTGTTTTCATTGTGTTTGATTTCTTTCCAGTTGCTCAAGAAAGCGATCCAGAGGAGTTTCCTTGTGTCTGCTGACATGCATGTTCCAGACCATTTGAATGTACCTACTATACATAATCATCACATCAATTGGCCTAATGTCATCACTAGTAATATAAGTAATTCTAAAACCTTTCTTCTATCAAATATAATTGGAATAAATATCAATTTACAAGCTATATGAATATAAAATCATCACAAAAAATTTTAATCACCACACTTACTTCTTACAAAATAATCACAAAAACTCTTAACCACCACACTTACTTCTTATAAAATAATTACAAAAACTCTTAACCACCAAGTTTTCTCCTCACAAAATAATCACAAAAACTCTTAACCACCACACTTGCTTCTTACAAAATAATTACAAAAACTCTTAACCACCAAGTTTTCTTCTCACAAAATAATTACAAAAACTCTTCACCATCAAGTTTTCTTCTTACAAAATAATCTCACAAACTATAACCACCAAGTTTACTTCTTACATAACAAATCACAACTCCTATCACTTGCTTGCGTCCCACAAAATATTCACAAAAACTATAACCACCAATCTTGGTTCTTACAAAATAAATAACAAAATTCAACTTTTTCATCTCGGTTGTGATCCATCAATACCCAGGGAGGTCCGGTCGTGCTCCATCCAACCCCAAAAAAATATGTCATGGTCAACTACCCAAATATTAATCCTATATTAAATAATTACAATTAAATTTATCAAAGTTTAGAAATATTACACTTTCTTGGCTACCAATCACACTTTCTCGGTGCTGGGTTCCATCACTGTCAAATACTGAGCTGTCTAGAACAGGCTGTTTATAAATAACAAAATTCATAGTCAATATAAAAGGCAGGACAAGTAACCATCTCAATACAAATATTGCCCAATAACCAACATCGAAAATCATTGTTTGATTGATAAATAGATCTATTTCTAATATCTGTACTTGGGAAGGTATGCTGATATCCACTTCTGATGGCCCAAATAAATTCCTACGTGTGTCCAAGGCTGGTGTATCTTCTTCTACTGTATCTCCTTTATCTCATTTATCTCGTTAATAATAAAGTAACAAATAAGAATACTCTTTCTACCAAGTTTATATTATAAATCTAATACACATTCAATACAAATATTTTTAATTCTCCCAATGTTAAAACACTTACCTATTTGTGTTTTCCTCTGACTTGTACTTTTTTCTGTTTGGCTTTAACCTTGCGCATTCCATTCTCCATCCGAGATGCTCTCCTTAGAGATGGAGGTCTTTTTTTCCCTCTGACAACAAGTGGACTCTTGAATTGTTGTGAACTTCCATCTCCAGTTGTGTCCAATGTCATAAAACCAGCATTCGAACCTGTTATGGGCAAAGAACTGTTAAATAGGACATCATTAAATAATATAAATTATTTAATTATAAAGAATTAAACCAGATTATGTGACTTTAAAATTCGTTGCCTTTGAACCTGTTTAGGTCAAAGATAAGTTGCGTGTGTGCTCGCGATAACATTCAGTCATCTCACATATCCTCTTCTTTGCATCTTCGAAATGCTCATTAGAATCCGCAGCATAAGTTATCATCCCATAACACATATTCAATAGAATTAAATATCTATTACCATTTGGCCTCTAATCCCCTGCGTCATAGCTATCTCGGACCAACGTGTATCTCCTCTTGATTTTCTTCCTCCATCGGTCTAGAATGTACCAGTCTGGCAATGATTTTATACCGTTCGATTTGAATACAGCCAAAGTATGCCTACAGATTATCCCCCTCATCTGAAATAGCCCACATGAACACTTAGCATTACAGTCTTCCTTATTAAAGTCCACATAATATATAACCAGTTTAATGAACTCATCAACACGAACTTCATCTTCTATCAAATAACTCTTAATTATACCATCCGAGCTAAATAGAGATGGATCCAAATCAAGCACACCTATTATTTGCTATTGAACTTCCCTGAATTTCACATTAGTGTACAACTCTTGGAATTTCTTTTCAATTGGAGATCTGGATACACAGGGAATGACCTGGCTAAATGACTGGAATTCTGCATGATTTTCATTCTCAATTTTCTTCCTTAGCGCACTATCAAACAGGTCGACAAACTTCTTCAAATTTGTCTTTGAATGAACATAACAGTCAAAAAATGCATTCATACTCTCATTGCGCTGGGTTGTACTCATTCCAGTCCAAAAGTGATTTTTTAGAAATACCGGTACCCAATACTCACGCTCCGCATATAAACTTTTCAGCCATGCATTCTCATGTAAGTCATACGTGTTAATAAACCCAGCCCAAGCCGTCTCAAACTGATCAATAGTTTGTGTGTCGTACACACATCTCATCAGTTGAGTTTTAAGCCCACTTCTATAGGCAGCATATGACCCAAGCTTCTCAGAGACTTTCTTCAGTATATGCCATAGGCATAATCTATGTCGAGTTTCTGGAAAGACAGTAGCAATTACATTTTTCATTACTCTGTCTTGATCAGTAATAATTGCCTTTGGAGCTATACCGTTCATACACTACAACCAGGTTTGGAATAGCCATGTAAATGTCTCCATGTCCTCACTAGAAATCAACCCAGCTCCCAAAAGAATCGACTGCCCGTGGTGGTTTACACCACCAAATGGTGCAAAGGGCATCCCATACCTATTCGTCAGGTATGTGGTGTCGAACGTCACTACATCACCAAAATACTGGTAGGCTGCCCGACTACATGGATCTGCCCAAAAATTTTTTTTTAATCTCCCATCATCATCTAAATCCATCAATGCAAAAAATCAGTTATTCTTGTACTGCATGCTCATAAAATAATCCTGAAGTGCACTAGCACCACCGGCGCCAAGTCGTAGATGTCGTGCTTTGTCGATATAATTGCGACAATACTTTTCCAAAAATGGCAGGTTCTCGAAGCCACCTACGCCAACGACAAGAGATCCATAACTCTTATTCAGTCGGATGCCAGCTACATCATTTGTGTCTAAGACTCTTTTAACGGTCTCACTCACTTCTCTGTTATATCGAAAAAAAGGAGATTTCATTGGGCTGAGACCTTGATTATGTGTATTATGGACTGTTGTCAACCGCATCTTTCCCTTGACTTTTAAGACATTTATCCTTGCTTTACAGTCCGTTTTTCCTGTCGGACGTGGGTTGGCGACATTGAAACTCCTATTTCGGGCCTTCCCTCCCTGTGCACAACCAAGGGTGACATATCTGACACTTTGATCCTCTAACCTCTCACTCCTTTGTGTCATCACCCCAAACCTACATTTTTTAGCATACTGCTTATAATAGCTCATCAAATCCTCAAACGAATTAAACTCCATCCCAGACTTTGGCTCGTCAATAATATCATCACCATCCAATGATGGCACTACCTGTGGTGTACCGGTATTGCCATCGTCAGTTTCCCGTTCATCTGGTCTATTCAACAGAATTTCTTCATCAACTCTAGCAAAAGTAATTGGTGATTCAGTTTCCAAACAATCGGGTCTGTCTTCTTGACTAACTCTTGTGCTCGTTGCAGAGCTTGTAGCAATAAATGGTCTCAAAGTTCCCATCTCATATTGTAATGGGTAATCAATGTTTTTCTTAAAACAAGAAAATGAAAACATTTAAACTGATTAGAAAATAATTAACTTATAAGTAAAAGACAAGTATGGAGTTGAAAAACCCCCTGAATGTTGCTTGGATTTTTGCTGCTATCTGGATATGGCAGGAAAGCTGGTGACAATGTAGGCACTGGTCCAAAGTTACTGTGCATGTAAGTTGGATAGTTTAGTAGACCAGTTTGAGGGATGTCATAACATAAAAATAATAATAATAAATTAGGATGTTAAACATTAAGTTGCAATAAGTTTTTTAATTATGAAATAACGTACTATGTTTGAGGGATTTTAGCTAGATGGTGTTAGCGAAGATGAGTGTTCTTTTCCTTTTCCCATGCCCTGTTCAAGAAAATTAATTCAATCGACCAAGAGTGAAGACTAATATTGTACATACTTTTTCCAAGAAAAAAGACCGATAAAAATTTGATAACAATTCAAATAAGATTTACACATGCCAAACATTATTGATGCATTTGTTTGTGAATTACACAACACCAATGCCAACCAATTTTCAAAATTGGAAAACAACTAATTCATGAATATCATCCTATCACGTCGATCTACTAAAAATTATATATATCTGATAGATCATCCATTGAATTAAGTAAGAGGCTTAAAAATGGTAGCCTAGAAATTAAGTTCAACACTCTTTTTTAAATTTGAACTGTTGATGATTCTGGTTGCATGGTTCTCAATTATAATCATCTATTGGCAGACAAGAGTCGCATTATAGAGCATGGGCTGTTTTTTCGAAATTGAATTAATGTACATGAGGAAAAAGGCAAGCATGACTTTTTTTTTTAGGACCACAATCATCAAACTTTACCAACATCAATCTTCAATATTTTTAATTTTATTGGGTAATTAATTAATACAATTAACTATTTTCTATAATAAGTGAAAATTAAAAAAAAAAATCATTTGAACAATTATTTTGATGATCTACATATTTACAAACCAGAAAATACATATCTACGAACCAGAAAATTAGTATTTTCAGCCAACAAACCAGAAAATTAATATTTTCTGCCAACAATATCTAATCTAAATCACAACATGTTGTGGAAGAAAAAAAAACTAATCTAAAAAGATCATTTGAACAATTGTTTTGATGATCTACAAATCAGAAAATTAATATTTCCTCCCAAATCTAACCATAAAATTAATATTTTCAGCCAACAATATATAATCTAAATCAAAACATGCTGTGGAATAATAATAAAAAAAAACTAATCTAAATCATTTGAACAATTAATATTTTCAGCCTCCATAGTTTTTGTTGTTTTGATGATGTACATATCTACAAAGCAGAAAAATTATATTCTTAACCAACAATATCTAATTTAAATGTTAAAATTGCATAAGCAAACATCCGATGGTACCATTCGGTGCGACTGTATGGGGACAAAGAGATGACCCACGAATATGTTGACCCACGAAACTGACCCACGAAGCTGACCCGAAATGGTGGCCCATGAAGCTGACCCGAAATGGGCCCAGGAAGCGACCCAAACAATGCGGGCTTGATCCACACCCGACGCTAACCCAAGCGACCCACGAAGCTGGAGCCCGTTGGATTCGTGACCGAAGAAGTTGTAGAAGAAGTAGACCGGTGCAGACGCAAGATGTTTTGGCGTTTTGGTCTGGGAAGCAGTGGGAAAGAAATGGACGAAATGGGATCCTGTTTTCAATTTAGTTCTTCGTTCGCTTTTTTTTTTTTTTAATTTTATTATTTTAATTTAAAATCCATTGACATGGCAACCGACTGCACAGGACAACTGTATGTAGAACTATTGTTTTTGAAAATCCTATTCTCAAAAGGAAAGCCAGACAGACAATAGCAAACTCAATCTGAGCTCATAGTGCAAGCAAGGAATGAATGCCTGCATGAGTGCATATAATATGTGCAGAAAGAGGAAGACCTGCAGCTTTTAGTAGAAGAATAGCCACATCGATGAAAACAGGTCGTTGGATGTGGCCATTATTATTCCGATATCGGTTCAATGACCCTCCGTCGAGAATCGAGCGACAAGTGTCAGTCAAAAAAACAAAAACATAGTCAAGAAAAAGGGGATGGGTCTACACCTACAGCTGGGACTTTCCGTTAGTCCATTTAAAATTTTTTTTTTATATTATTTTTTTGATACTTCTAAATATTTTTCTTTTTTTTTTTAAAAAAAAATTCATAATATTATTAAACAACTCTCTTAATCACTAAGTTAAAAATACTAAAAAAAAAAAAGAATCTGGAGCAGGAGCTCCTAGCGGGATCCTAACTTTTTCCAAAGAAAAAAGATGAATGACAGCTAGTTTACCAAAGAAAAGGAGTTCTATAACTCCAAAGAAATATACTACAATTTTTTTACAACACTCAATCACAAACGTTCATATGATATTATATTCGAGATCAGTTCTTATCTTATAAAATAAAAACATGAAGTAATTAGAGTTTAGTATCTAGTTTTTTTGTGTATCCACGCCACTTGCAGTAGTAGCCAGAAAAATTTTTAAAAAAAATAAAAAAAAAAAAGAAGGCAGAAAGGAAGCAATACTAGCAGCATGGCCCTGTTTCAATTATCAACCAATCGTGAGAAGGCAACACTGTGAGTGATTGGTTGAATAATCCTCACCTCACCTAGTGCCCATTCAAACCCTAGACCCCTTGCTGGGTAAGCAAATACCAGACATCATACCATAAAAACACAAAGCACAAGTATCTTTCCACGTCTAAGTGATTGGAAATCAAAAGGGCAACATGCATTTTAAATAAACTATATCAGGGTATAACATGGTATTTGTAGTAATCAAAAGTTATTTCTCACAACAACATTATACAATTTTTTTTTTTCAAAAGCCTCTTCAGATAAAGTAATCTCACTATCAGTATCCATGTCAGTGCTGCTCTGCTCTGCTCTGCTCTTCACCCCATGCACCATAACATGTCTTCTGGCGGTTGTGTGGGGTTTTCTTGTTTTTGTTTTTTTCATGGATGTTGGCCAAAATAAGAGGAAGCGAAAACGTGTTTGTTTTCCTTACATTATCAGTGATCTCGAACAATGCCTCTGGATATAAGGTTGTGGTTTAAGAACAAAACAATAACAGTAATATCATCGTGAAAATGGCGCCGAACCTTCTTGTCAATCTTACGAAGATCTGAGTATCTCATTTCTCGTTTCCTTGCCGCTTCTTGTAGCGCAGCCTTGACAAGCCTTTTGGCACTTCCCTGCAGTTAAGAAGCTGGTGAGCACCATAGGACCCCACAAAAACCTAATTAATGCAACAATATCCTATGAATAAGTACAAGCAGGGGAACAAATCCACTCAAAGCACCAGGAATGAAAACAAATATATAATGCTCTGCTTCAAATATGCATGGGATCTAAGTTTCTATCTTGGCATTTCGCTCACTGTAACAAAAGTATAAGAGTACGCCCACCATGCTAACTTAATGAATATAATAATGCAAAACCAAGAACAAGAAAAATTACAAAGTGACATAATCTTAAGCAAGCATGTATCCCCAGACACGTCAAAAAGGTTTTGAAAATAAATTTGTGTGCATCTTTAAAATGATTGAATCATTTAGTTACTCGCAATCACAAAATTTATTTATTAGACATGCTTGTTTAAGATGAACACATTATATATAAAAAGATAAAAATACAGGAATTTAAATTTAAATGAATATTAAACTAGGAAATATTAAAAGAAAAAGATAATGTAGCGCTTCTGATATCAAAAGTTTTTTTGATAAGTAAAATAGTCAAAGTGTAATAGTGGGGATACGAGCTTCTGATATTAAGGCTGCATTTGGTTACACAACTCATCCCAACTCATCTCCACTCATCATTATACCTTTTTCAAATCCCAATACAAAATATAATAAACAATTCAACTTTTTCAAATCCCAAAACAACTTTAATATTAAAAAATAATATTCTAACAATATTTTATCATCTCAACTCAACTCAACTCACTTCAACATCCAAACTCACCCTAAAAGTTCATTGATTTTTTTTGTTCTTCCTCTTTTCCTTCTGGGGTTGCTTTTCTTTTAAGTAGGACCGTGTGGCAAGTTTCAGCTCAAGACTTTTTTTGTGAGAAACCAAAGCATGCCGAGGAGGCCGGACCATGAAAATTTAGAAAAGATACATAATATTCTTACCCCATCCTTTTACTAATACTACTTTCTCCCCAGCCTAGGGGAGTGGGGTCAGGTGTGGGGGGTGGCTTTGCCTCTACTGGGCAGGCTGCACTTCCAGGGTAATATTATCAGCAGTGCTAAAGCCTTCCTAAACCTTCTACACCAGAAACTCCTCAAATAGGATTTAGCAGCAATGCCAATTGGAAGCTAGCTTTAAATAACCACGCTTTCATTCTTCCAGAAGAGCCAGGGGAGAGTTTGTACAAACTGAGTTAATAACATTACCAAGTACGAGACTGGCAGAAAACAGCAACACAAATCATTATAATCATCAATACTTGAGCTATTTACAAGAAATTTCATAAACCAAGCAGAACATTGTAATGGTCTTCACAGCTCATACACATGAACAATGAGAGTACATCATGTGTAGCAAGAAATCATTGGAAAGCATAGCCAACAGACCTGAATACAGGATGAAGCTAGATGACCACATATGAACGAGCATATGAAGTTGTAAGACCAATGAAAGAGGATGTATACAGTATAAAATCTAAGTTTTGTCGAGCAAAAGGAATATTGGCACATGAATTATGAATGCTTTTTTTTTTTTTATAGCTGTATGAATGCATGTTACAATGACATTTACAACATTAATTCCAGTAAATGGATTGATATCATCCAACAGCTAGATGTTAGAAAAGTAGATAGCAGGCCATTTCCTGGAATTGATGATGGAAATGTCATAGTCGCATCTAACATGATTCAGCAAATCCCAATCAGTCAACAAGGTTACTAGCACCCAAGAAAAAAATGCTGCAATAATAACAGATTATAGCGAACAAAGTCTTACTGCTCGTGGATGACTGTGAACAATATCCACAGCCTTTTCACTGGTCAAGTGTTCCCATAAACCATCAGATGCAAATATAAGGAAAGAATCATCTGGATGGAGCTGATGAGAAAGAATAGTTGGAACCGCAGTCAAGATTGGCATGTTCATTGGTTCAGGAAGTCTGAATTTTTCATTTATCGGTTCCCTATTATACTGTGAATATTTCAGATATACGTCACCTATGGATCTAGAAACCTGCATCAAATAAAAAAATAGTCGGTTACAAGAAATCACTTTAAGAAGGAAAATAGTCAATTTTTTTTTAAAATATATTTTTAGATTGATGCAAAATTAGAATAGATGCAAAAAATTCCTCAAAAGAAAAAAAAAAAATTGCAAACCAAACCGTTGTTTCCATACTGAATTAGTTCAGGTTTTCTTTCATGTAGACATACAGAATCTAACTTTTCTAAAATCGTAAGATTAGTATGTCTAGCCATTTCATCCATTATGACAAAATGGGAAATTCTACGGTCACCCAAGTCAGTACAACTCCATTTTTCCCCTTATTTTTCACTCTACTTAGACAAGGCCATTGAAAGCAAAGGAACATTAGGTAATAACAAGGGAAGCGCCTAAGATCTCTTATTCAAGTCATTTCTGGAATCCAAAGCACAACGAAAAAACAGCATCCTCTCTAATCAAGGATATGTTGGAGATAACAACCACATTTACACAAACTCTAGTCAGTAAGTAAAACTCTGAAATAACCTGGATAATTCCTTTTACTCTCCAAACACCATGCTTGAGAACAACGATTTGAGGATCATTGGGGTGCAACTCCTTAAGCTCCTGCCTGACAGCTTCGAGGTTAGCATTGTGTTCTGTTGATAACTGTATTGCGGCAATTCCTCCAGTGTTACCAACTTTCTTGCCCAACACAACACGCGAATCTCCAAGGTTTGCAATGAAGAGAGTCCGCTGAAAAATAACTCCAACTAGACAGCATGACCCAACTGTTGCCATGCTGGGTCGCGTACTCCAGAACCGTGACACAAGAGCAGTAAACCCTTCTTCTGTTTCACGGAAAGCTCTTTGAATGGTATCGGTTGTCACTACTCCGTCCGTCTCAGCTGAGATTGCTGCATAAACACAAAGCCTAAGATAGCCAACATAAGAGACTCTCCTCTACAGAACTAATAAAATTAAAAAAGGTAAATTCCCGCCGGAGAACTTCACTACTCATGTCACATAAATCACTGTGCATCTGAAGAACTTTTCTTGCGTATGAAAGCGAAAATTACAGTTCCTTAAACTATTAAAAGCAAGAAAAGTAATGACACAGCAGTACCACACATTTGAAAGCCTCTTGGAGTTTCAACCATACACGACACTCCGCAATCCAAAATCTCAAAACGCCCAATCAAAAAAATAGCTTTCCTAAAGCTCACGTAAAGCAAATTTGGTCCCAAAAACCACCAGTATAATAACAAATAGTTGCAATCCATGAAGCACACAGATAACGCGCGCGCGCGCGCCCATCCATGAGTAAGTTTGAGACGTGGCCAATTCAAGACCACAACCCTAAAGTTACTGTATATAAGAGGAGGGGTTTCCAAATAAAAAAACCTTGGAAATGCCTGTACAAGTTTTCACAAACATAGCGAGCGGCGTCAGGACCACCGTGGCCGTCGTAGACGCCGATGAAGGTCCCGAAGGGTCCAGACTCGATCTGGCTCTGATCCTCGAGGACCTGGTTGCCCTGGACCACGGCCATGGAGAAGTCCCCGTCCGCGCACTTGCCCATATCGCGGGACCAAAGCAATCCATCTCTACCTTCAATTCCTCCACCGCCAGAGTGGCTGCCGATCACGGAGACGGAATCGAATCTCTCACCGGCGTCCTGCCCGCCGAATGGCTTCCAGCACAGAGAGATCATATTCTTCAATGCCTGAAGCATCCCACATCTCTCAAAAACCCTAACCCTAACCCCAGCCGGAACCCCGAACCCTCTTCGTCTTCTTCGCAATCGGAGCCTCGGTCTGGGAAAAAGGGTTCTCCAAGCTCTAGGCGCAGACTCCAGAGAGAGAGAGAGAAAAGGCAAAAAAAAAAAAAAAAAACCTAGTGTTATAGATGGAGTGTGGGGGAGGGATGCGTAGGTTAAGAGGGGGAGGGGGCATAGGTTAGTAAGTGTGTTCGGTGGTAGAGGAACAGAGAAAAGTTCATTCTCTTGTGGGGAAGAAGATGGTGTGGGGAAGCCTTTTGTTGGGTGTTATTTTCAACCTCTCTGTTGCCTCCTGTTTGGAGAACGGCAATGCTCCCCCCCAACTCTTCATACTTTATTCCTCTCTCGCTCGCTCGCTCTCTCTCTCTCTCTCTCTCTCTTAATTTTGTCAAAATGTTAAAATAAAGAATGTGCATTTTTCATTGTCTGCAAAAGGTGATTTTAAATATTCTGTAAATAGTAATAAAAAAATAAATAATAAATAAGTATTTTCAGAATATTTTTAAAATCTGTTTTTCTTAAAATAAAATTCTACTAACAAATTGAGACCTATAAATGCTTCTTCTTTGCTCAGTGTAGATATCATTAACTTTGATTGCTTGAAGTAGGATGATAGATTATTGAAATTAGGGTCGTAGAGTCTGAATTTGTTGTCGCTACCCCCATCTTTACCTTTGGGGGACAAATTACATTTATTTGCTGCTGACTTTCGTAACATTAGCACCTAAGAATTTAGATGGAGAACTCAAACCAAAGTAAGAAGGCAAAGAAAAGTGAAACATGTGAAATATCTTATCAAACACTTGATGGGTTTGGATAGAGAATTCAGATGAGATGAGAAATTTTGTTAAAAATTAAATAAAAAATAGCGTGTAGTGATTTCAAATTTAGTAAACATGTGGTTTGGATGATGCTATATCATGTTTGCAAAAATGGTTGTTGTGAATAATAGATACTGTCAATATTTTTCCTTTCTTTTATTTTAATCCGACTCAATTACTGGTCAAAAGTAGTTTATTCCAAATTCAAGAATTAAGGTGAAATCAGAACGGATCGGGTCGGGTTGGGTCGGAATTATACTCATTATATCTAGAGGTCGGGTCGGGTAAGGGTTGTAAACTCTCTTGTGGGCGAATGCTCACAGCCATTGGAGCTTTTGCAAGTGTTTAAAGTTGAAGCAATAATTTAGAAAGCAGATAGTAAAATTGAATTGAGAAAATATTTCTCTATGCCTCCTCGAGGATTTTGTAGAACATAGCAACGTGTGAGTGAGCAACATGTTTTGTACGAATTGTAGGTGGGGTCGTTTAACCCACAGAAATATATATTACGGTCAAATTTCCCTTCAATGTACAGTTGCAGGTGCTGCACTTTTGCGGGACATGGAAACCGAAAACAAGCTGCACCATACATGATTGATCATCTCATGGCACTGTCGAGGCTCTGTGCTTGGTTCCTACAGCACGAACAACGCGAACGCGACCCTGCAAATAATGGGCCACCTTGACAACATTCTGGGTAGCAGATTATCGTTACAAGTAAAAACTTCTGGGACATGACATGGGTCGAGTAAACCCTTCGATATCTTTCGTTTTCAGGGTTGATTTCTTGCTTATGTCATGGCCGCTTTGGTCGGACGGTCGCCTGCTTCTAATCGCTACGCAGTACTAGCCCATGTTATCTATCACATTCGATGCTAACATAATTTTCGACACCAAGACTAGTCACTTTTTAGCTTGTAACCATAAAACTCGAAGAAAATAACCTTAAGGGTCACTGTTTTTGTTTTTAATGATCAAGGATGCATTGAAATTAAGTCCAGGTACCTACAAGAAGACCCCATACAAAAAACCTCATTACATTGACTCATGTGGTGCTCAAAGCCCAAAAAAAATACCTCTGCCAAGGAGGGAACCGCCATAGGTGGTTTGCTTTGATCCAATAGGTGAATCGATCAATTGTGGTTTGAAACCAAATTGGAAAAAAGACTTTGCAATTGTTTGTTTTGGTGCTTTTGTAGATCTCCACTTGCACTATCTCTATGCGTTCTCGTTAAAGAAAAATAAGAACATAATTTTAAGAGATGATCACCAAATGTCACCCAAAGCTTTAAATTCTAGATATAAATTAGTTAATACTCTAAAAATCACACAACAAGTCGGAAGGGGAGAAATAGTCATTCTCGGCCTACTGAAGCAATTCAAGCTTTGATCGGTGTGGTCTAGTGCCAACAGTGATACGATGCAATTATACGGCGTTGTTGCGTACGTCTATGATGGTGAATGGAAAGCATGTGTAAAGAAAATAAAAAAAAAAAGAGGACACATGGGTTTACATGGTTCGGCATAACGCTTACGTCCACAAGCGTTTGAGGAGGAGAAATCCATTATAATATTCTTGTTTACAATCTCTCATGGTCTCTCATTCTCCCTGTACAATGATGATCTTGAATATATATTTACTGGAGAAAAAACCTTCGCTGGAGCTCCTTGTTTCGAGGTTGAAGGCGAAGTCAAAGAGGAAGAAAAAGCCCCCTTGAAGTCGTCTAGACCTCCCCTTTTAAGGTGGTCCCTCTATCTGCATGCCCCTGCAATGGTAAGGTAGGGTTTGCGTCGCGTGTCTGACCGTCACTCATCTTCCCACTCTTACATGACCCTGCCTCCTAACACCTTTTGCAGGTCTTATGAACCCCCTGCCCCCTTCCCTCCCTGACACCCTTTACCTGCCATCTGACCCTCTCCCCCCTTTCTCCTCTAGTAATGGTGTGGTGGGCTAGAACTGGTCTTGTGCTTCATTATTTTTACCCCTCCCAATACCTCACGAGTCTTAAGGGCAACTTGTCCAGCAAGAACATTGAGAATTTTTCAGGTAAAATATGCAATTGAACTGGTCTGCCCGAATTTGTAGGGAAATAAATTCTAGGGGCTATCCTTATTCACCCGTTCCTCATGCTAAGCAGTAAAGATTTTTTAGCTTAGATTTAGGTGGGAGATGGGCTTGACCGCGTAGAGTGAGAATGTGAAGCTTGACTAAGGTGGGAGATAGGCTCGACCGCGTAGAGTGTGCACGAAGGATGGCCGGGCAGTCAAGCTACCTACCCACCTATTCAGGTGCCTGGGAGGTCAGGCAGTCCCTGACCTTTCTCGAATAGGGTGCGAGCGCGAAACTCAGCTAAGGAGGGAGATGGTTGGTCCCCGACCTTTCTCGAACAGGGTGTGAGCGCGGAGCTCGGCTAAGGCGAAAGATGAACTTGACAGCGTGTGGTGAGAGCGCAGAGCTCAAGTGTGGCGGGAGTTGTGCTCTATCACGCAAGATGCGCGTAGGTTGGTAGTGTGTCTATATGTATGCCTATCGTTTTTTGGAAAGTGTATGTTCGCCCGGCGTTTTCAATTTTGTTGGTGTTGGAGTTTGTATGGAGTAACCCACGCAAAGTGGTTATAGGGCCCATCGATCCCCTGGGTCCACCTTAGGTGGTTGTCGAGCCCTTCGGCTCGGTCCCGAAGATAATCCGTGCAAGGTGGTTGTAGAGCTTAGAGGCCCGTTAACTCCGAAAGCTCATTCCTGAAGGTAACCCACTGACAGTGGTTATGGCTCGAGTATGACACTCGGCGCGAGTCTAAGGACTCAAATTGTCTTGGACGCGAGGTGTTGGCAAGGGCTCGGGAAGCTCTGGCCTGGCCTTGGGCCTGCGGCAAGTCTAGGGACTCCATTTTGTTGAACGAGGGATCGATGAGTCTAGAGAATTAGCCTTACCCCGCAGCGAGTCTAAGGGCTCGACTTCTTTGTTGAACTGGTGGTCGGTGAGTTTAGGGACTTGGCCTTACCCCACAACGAGTCTAGGAACTCAACTTCTTTGGTTGCAAGGCTTTAATGAAGGCTTGGGATCTGGTGCCCGACCTCGACCCCACGGTGAGTCTAGGGACTTAGCTTTATTAAAAGGGGAGTCGGCAAGTTTAGGGGCTTGGCCTTACCTCACAGCAAGTCTAGGGACTTGAATTTGTTGGTGTATGGGTTGACAAGTCTAGGGACTTGTGTTCGGCCATTGTACCGCGGCAAGTCTAAAGACTCGACTTTGCTGATAAAGGCGTTCCTCCGTACTGAATTGCTCTGCTGGAGCACAGGACCATATGGCCGATGTTCTGCATCACAGGAAGTAGTTTTGTTAGTATAAATGAATTTACACAAATTTTGAAAGAGACAAACCGGTGAGTTTCGGCCGCTGTAGTTGATCTTTTTGGCTTGATTGAAAAACTGCCCGCTGCTGGTTGTGATTTTAGAACCGGTGCATCGCTGTATAACTGTGCCACGTATGGCCCAATGAGTCTCATGCGGATGAGGGACTGTTTGAACAGAGGAGGCCTGGGCGGATAGATCTCGAGAAGTTAGTTCGAGCATATGAATCCCAAGCAACAAGTCTTGTGCCGAGCAGATGAATTTCCCAAGCGATGCATCCCATGCCAATGGGGTCTGTCCCGTTCTGAGCCTTTTGAGTTGACCTAAGCTGTGTTCTCGTGTAGGTGACTTTCCCATGCAAATGATTTGTACAGTGTTCCCAAGTAGTGCAAACTCTACCGATTGGAGCAAACATCAACTTTCTCAAACGAATGAAGGCTTTCTCGTGCCGTGGAGTTTTTCTGAGTGGTGGAGTCTCGAGTTGTGGAGTTTTTCTGAGCTACATGCAGAGTCCAGAGCCGTGTTTCTCAATCAGAGTAATCCTGGGGTTGAGGAGGTGTCGATCAGTGGAGACCTTACCGGGTAGTGGAGTTTTCTCGGGCAATGTTCTATGCCTCGAGCTTTGGAGTTTTTCTGAGTGGAAGAGTCCTGAGCCATGCTTCCTGCGAGAAGAGTAGTCCCTGGGCTAATGAGGTGCCTAACAGTGGAGACCTTACCGGGCAGTGGAGTTTTGCTCGAGCTGGTTACCTCCTAGTAGATGACTTCCGTGCTGGTGGCATTCGAGCTGGAGACCGAGCAGGTGGGTCAAGACCGGTGAGTGTGTGAGCAATGGCCAAAGTGCTCATGTGCCAGCCATGGTGGTCATGGACCACAACGACGTAGGTAGACGACTCCGTCAGCCCCAAGGTGGCCGCCAACGCCCTTCCTCTATCGCGCCATGGCTGAGGCGGGCTGTTATCCCGTGTACACAGCAAGGTGCACACCAAGAGAGTGTCGGCAGTTCACGTAGTGACCACCGGCGGGGCAACCATGCTCGCTGCTAGAGGTCTCAAGCTCTTTGTTTTGTGCACGACAACATGCGCTTGGATGCACAGTCGTTGGCCACCGCATGCTAGCCGGGGGTGTAGGGACACTGCCGGTGCGGACAGACGACGTCGCCAGACCGCACCTGGGTCATGCATGGCATTGTGAGTGCCATGCATAGGCAGGATGTGCATGCATAGTGCCATGCCCGACACGTTTAGTGTATGGGCACTGTGCACTTAAGCAGTGCTCGTGCCTGTCCCACTATTTTGTGCTTGTATAATTCAAGTGCACCTGCCAGGGTGCACGCACTACTCAAGTGTCTCAGGAGTTCTGGGCTCTTAGACTTAGACACTTACGCCAATATATATATATATTATGAAAGCAAAAGTCGCAGGTTCAAGAGCACTTATCTGGGAAATTCCTTATGCCAGTCGGCGATTATTTAGCACACTAGAAAATCATCCTTCTTCTACTTTTGGCTTAGAAAGTGATCAGATCCCACAGACAGCACCGCTTTTAATGCTCTAAAAATCATATAACAAGCCGAAAGGGGAGAAAGAGTCATTCTCGGGCCACTGAGGCAATTTGGGTCTCGATCGGTGTGGTCTAATGCCCCCAACAGTGATCCAGTGCGACTATATGATGTCGTTGCGTGCATCCAAGGCGGTGAATGAAAAGCATGTGTAGAGAAAATAATTAAAGAGGACACATGACTTTACATAGTTCAGCATAATGTCTACATCCACGGGCATTTGAGGAAGAGAAATCCACTATAATATTCTTATTTATAGTCTCTCATGGTCTCTCATTTCTCTTTGTACAATAGTGATCTTGAATATATATTTATCAGAGACAANAAAAAAAAATCACACTGACCTAACTAAAAAAGCCAACATTTCCAACAAAAATTTAGAACAAGAACAAAAGGAAAAAGAAGAGAAAACAAACTTTATGCCTAGTAAGGGCTCAGACACCCGTCACTCTGTCCAGACCCTGTCTGGCCTGGGTAGGGTCCCCTGTCTGCAGATAGACGGTAGACATGCGGCAAATGCCCTCACATAGCTAGGCATTGGGGGACAAGGCCCAAATTGGACCCCGACCAGCCCAAAATTTTTCCCGTCTGCCCAACTCACCAATTATATATATATAATTTTTGTCGTTTTATTATAGGGTTTGTTTTAAAGCCCTCCCTCTTCTCTCTCTCTCTCTCTCTATATATATATTTAAAGTTTAAGCTTCTCCTCAAGTTGTCATCGCAATCTCTTTCTCCCTCTCACTATCAACCCCAACCGCCGGTCTCTCTCTCTCTGGGTTGATTGTAAACTTGTTTCTGATATGCAAAATTGTTTGCCATTCGTCGTGGGTGGGCGGACGGCCATGGGGGCCCACTCAGGAAGGGTAGGGCTAGGGCCCAATGGCCCAAATTGTGCCCCAGCAAGGCAGGGCGAGTAGTAACCCTAATGCCTAGCCAAAGAAAAAGCAATAAAGAAACAAATTAAGAAGTCTCAAATAGAAATTCATTTAAATATCTATAATAAACTTAATAACACATCAAACATGGAAACAAACAATCCAGTAAATCCTTCCCTGCTACTCAAGTATATCACTTGGATCTTGAAAGTTGAAAACAATCTACTTCATGATGTATTTTACTTGGAACTACTGTTGAATCATGCAATTTTGTTTTACTCGTGTAGTTTCACTTTCATTCTATTTTGTGAATTACCGGCCGATGCAAACATCTTGTTCTAGAAGACTAGAACTGAGATCAACATATCCATGACAAGCTTTGGACGTCTTCTGAAAATTCTAATCAATGTTATAATTAAAGTTCTTTATAGTCATTATAAAATGTTTAAATTTCTACCGCTAATTAATGCTAAATCTCATTCATCAACTTTCTGTATTATAACTCCAAAGACTATCTCAATATATAGTCAAAATCTATGTAGCAGCTTTATGCGAGTATGGGTATCGGTATTTTCAGAATATCTCACTATTTATTATTTTTTTTTTTATTTTTAATTATTATTTAATATTTTATCATTATTTTTTTACTATTATTTACAGAATACTTGAAAATATCTTACTACCTAAACGTAACCAAGTTTCGTGAATGATATAAATTGTATTATACTTTTAATTTGGGTAACAAATTTTTATTTATTTATTACAAATTGGTCTCTACTCAACTCGTCAAGATTAAGCAACAAGATTTTGTAGAATCTTTGTACAACAAGATTTCTTCAATGATGATATATGTTCTTTGAGTATGCGACAATTAAAAAAAAAATGTACTGTCTTCATTAAAAAATATGTGCTTGTCAGATATATATTAAGGGAGGGGCACATGACAATTTTGTAGGTGCTAATTTGAAGGAGAATTTTGTCTATGTTCTAATTCAGGATCTGTTTTGTATGCAGAGAGAGCAAACAGAGAGAGAGAAGAAATTTATAAGAATTGATCAAGTGATGAGAACCTTATGATATATAAATATATATATATACATATTTATGCCCCTCACATGCATAGGGTAAACAACAATTCCCACTGAATTATGAACATGAGAGAAGTAGGAATCTAATTAGACCACTAACAGCAAATGAACAACAAAGAAATGATTGTATCAAAATCAAAGTGAGAAAAATAAAGAAAATTAATATAGGAATCAAGAAACGCCCAGAAAAACATTCATAATTTTTTGCACAACAATATTTTAAATGAGAGGTATTTTTATAAAATAACTTATAAAATTAATAACATTATTTTGTTGAAATATCTCAAATTTAAAATATACTATATAAAAATAATTGATAAAAATAAGTTGTACGTGTATTATTAGACAAATATAAGCCATTCGTGGAGAGTAATATTGGTCGAAGTGGGTTTGATTCTTTTTTATTCTTTTTTTTTTTAAACAAACAAACTCATTCCATTCATGAACCGAAGTTACAAATGTGACTTATTAATATCTGAAAATTCCAGATATTAAGTCAACTACACATCAATTATAAGGCTTTCCCACACACAAATTTCTTTATAGTAGTCATTGTCTTAACTTCGCACTGAGTTTTCTCCTAATAAAGAAAAACTTTGTAAAACAAAACTTTTCATCCCCTCTATCCTCTCAAAGAAAAAGAGTACGGGACATTGCTATGGACACTAAATCCAATAACCTATTACTAAATTATTGATAATTGAAAAACTAACCTAAAAACTATAAGTAAAAACAAAAACAAACTGCTGAGCCACAAGTTCGATGTCACCCTGGGTTTCTCAACCACCGCAGGTATCGGCATCTCGAGCCCGGCACGAGCACTCAGTTTCCGCACAGACAAAACAGCCTCCACTGAGCAGGCAACGCCTACTAGCAAGCACTGGTCGTACTGCCACCGATCGTAGCATCACCTACCATCCTCAATCTGCTTTTGCCCCAGTTGCGTTTGACCCAAAGGCCAAAAACACTTCACTCAGGTCAACAGTAAACTAGAAGCAGAAATACAATAAAACAACAGAAAACTAAAGACGGAACAGTAGAACACAGATGGCCAAAAAACACAAAAAGATGAACAGTGTATATAGCGTTAGCAGTGGCTCTTCCAGTATACTGTTCATTCTGGGGGGGACAGCCGATTGTCGATCCTGGGAGTCCCGGAGACAAGGAGTCCATAGAACCTGAGCGTGGAGCCGGCAGAGATTTCCTCAGTGGCGCGTGATGACCACATGCCGTCGGGGTCCAGAAACTTCGTCATGTGCATGCAGGCTACGCGCCACTCCAATGGATGTTGGATTTGGTGGTCTTGAAGATCGGCAGCTGGGCGTCATCCCGGTGGGGCGCGTGTGGAAATGCGACAGCTGGATAGACTCGAACGACGATCCTCCTGTTTTTAGCCTGAGAAACACACAAAAAAACGAATCAAAAAACACAACAAAGAGAATAGCCTGGAAAGTAGAGAAAGGAGAAAAAATAAAAAGAGGGGGGAGGGAGGAGCCAAAGCCCCTCCCTCTTAAGCAGATCTGAGGTTGTGAGGTTTTTCTTTTGAGAGAAAATGATTGCCTCTCAAAACCTGAGTGTAACCTACCTTCGGTTTGGTCCTAGTGAATTTGATTCAAACGAGTTGAGATGGTTTGTGAATAATAGAATATAATATTTTTAGAATATTATTTTTAATATTATTATTGTTTTAAAAATTGAAAAAGTTGAGTTGTTTATTATATTTTATGTTAGAATTTGGGAAAGTTGTTTTGGAATTTAAAAAAAATTAAATATTTATTATATTTTGTGTGAGAATTTAAAAAAATTATAATAATAAAAATGAGATGAATTGAAATGGTTTGTGAATCCAAACCATTTAGTTAAAAATGAACTTGCAACAATCTTTTATGGTTGAATAATATTAAAAATATTTTTTTATTACCCATGAAGTAGTATTAAATAATTAAAAATAATTTATTATATTTAATTTGTGAATTAATTATTTAATATTATATTAAAAAATGTTGAGAGAATGAAACTAAAAGAATGATAGAATTTATAAATTATTTTCATTTGAAAATTAATTTGAAGAAAGGAGGTGAGGACCTTGGAATGGAAGTAGTGGTTGCAACTTGCAATGTGCACATGATGCACAGCAGCTACGAGCAGCCTTTGGCACTGCCAGATTGGGACATATTCTATTCTCATCATTTATTATGCGCTGAATTCCATGCATACCTGGTCAACATCCACTTGCGGTAGACCAGCCTCTCTTTTCCTTTCTCAATAAAAAACGAAAGAATAATGCTAAGCGTCTCGCTCCCAGAACTGCTGCGTGTATTAAAATGTGTATTTTTAATGTGTTTTATTTTATTTTTTTTTATATAGATTTTTTAATAATTTTAAATATTAAAAAAATAAAAAATTTATAATATCATTAAAAAATATTTTTTTAATCACGAAATAAAATAAAAAATATATTTTTTATTTTATTTTATGATTAAGAAAGTATGTTTTAATAATTTTTTTTATTTTATAATTAAATAAGTGTTTTTAAATAATGTTTTTAATTTATTTTATTTTTTTAAATATTTAAAAATATTAAAAAATTCTATATAAAAAAATCAAAAAAAAAAAAACACATAAAAATATATAAGCTAGAGCAGCAGTAGCTCCCAACGGGAGCCACCAGCGGTGGCTCTAGCAGGACTCAATACGAAATATAATTTTTAGAATTCTTAACATTTATAGTAATTTTTCATTTTAATATTTTTACCGAAGCATTATTTAAACAAACAAAAAAATCAATACAATTTTTTACAAATATCAAAACAAAATGTCAAAATCAATACAAATTTTAAGATAAAAATATTATTCAAATTATTTTTTAATTTTATAATATTTTTATTCATTCATTTCTTTTTCTTTATTAAAAAATTAATAAAATATCTTAACTCAAACTATTTTACTATTATTTACAAAATTATGAAATACTTCAAGTGTCCAAACATGCCCATGTTATTTGTTCAAAGGCACTCTTGTCCAAACACTCCAAATTTCTTCACGTGGGTTTGCAGATTTACAAATTTTTATTTTAAAATGAGATACACGAAACTTACACATGATATTGTACAAATTAATTTTACTACTATTAATAAAATTATGAAATATTCCAAATGTTCAAACATGCCCCAAGGCTAGATATTGGTTCAAAGGCACATTTGTTAAGTGTGTGAAACAGATATTAATGTTAGATATAATTTTAAAATGTGTAAATTTTGTACATTTTCTTTAAAAAATAGTGGATCCATTATTTGAGTTTTAGATTTATCCATTTATTTTCAAATGGAATGTACCCGACTTGCACATTTTAATAATATACAAATCATTTTCCTAACAAATAAAAAAATGACTCGCTATACAAAATTGAAGTTTTTTAACTCGTTTGGATATAGAAACTATCTCATGTCATCTCATTTTATTATTATATTTTTTTTTAAATTTTCATTTAAAATATAATAAACAATTTAAAATTTTCAAATCTTAAAACAATAATAATATTAAAAATTAATATTATAATAATATTTTATTCAACTCATCTTATCTCATCTTATTATTTAACTGAGCACATCTTATTTCATTATCCAAACGAGCAATTTCTACGTGTTATCAAAAGATTTGTACGCACATGCACACTCATGATCTATACAAACCACTTACCTATTATAAATATAAATTTTTCACACAACACAATAATCGCATAACGATATTTATTGGAAAATTATCCCTCCACCCTGAAAGACACTTTCTTGAATGGTTTTAAAGATTCACGTAAAGTGTCAACTTTACATTACATGCTAAAGTCGTATTTCAATCGTGACCTGGCTCTATTCGTTTAGAGTTCTTTTGGACACTTGAAATATCTCAAAATTTTATAAATAGTCGTACAATTATTTAAGCGAAGATATTTGAATTTGTTTTAAAAAAGAATAGAGAAAAAAATTAAATAAAAATATTATAAAATTAAAAAAATTTTGAAATATAATTGTTTAATATAATATTTATTTTGACGTTATAAAAGTTGTATTGATTTTTGTAATTTATTTTAAAGTTTGTAAAAGTTTTATTGATATTTGTGTTTGAATAATGATTAAATAAAAATTTAAAAATTGTGAAATTAAAATATATTTTGTGTATAAGTAATGTTTGAGAATGATATTGTGAAAAATTTTGAAAAGAATTCTATGTTTCATCTCTTTATGTAAAGGTCCCTTATTCTTCTTGCTCATTTAAAAATAGAAAAGAGAAAACTACAATGAATGAACGAAGGGTCGTTCGAGGGGGCTGCCAAATGTATTGCCGGTCGTGTCTCTAGTGAATTTGATTTTTTTTAAGAATATTTTTTAGACATTTTTTTAACATTTTTAATTATTAAAAAAAATACACAATTTTATTAATAGTCGCGTCTTTAACTATTAAAAAAATAAAATAAAATGCCTAAACGATAATTTTGAACGGTAACGTTGGGAGGAATAAATATCATTTTTCTTTTAAAAAATATTAGTATGACTCTGTGCCTACTCATATATTTTAATTTTTTGATTTTTTATTTTTCTTAATAATTAAAAAAGTGATTATTAGTGAGTTTGTATTTTTTTTTTTACACTTATGTGCATATATGAAATGCACGTTTAGTATGCACCCTAACATGAATTATGCAACATACAGTTGTTTTTACTTATTTCTTACATATTTTACTAATGTAATTAGTCAAAACAATTCTTTTATATAAAAAAAAAAATGATGATATCAATCATATTAATAGAGAGTGTAAAAAATCTATAAAAATAATTACATATAGAATTTTTGCCCTAACATTATCGTGATGTCTATAGTGTTATTCTATCTAAATATAGAAGATGACTATTACTATTTAATATTTTATTATTATTTTTTACTTATTTTTTATTACTATTTTTCAATATTTTCACTATTCAAACCAGCCAACACTTTGAGCTGCGCAGAATTAGGTGGACCAGAGCCCATGTTACTGACAAAAATGGAAGCCATAATTCTGATCTAATGGGGTGGTGGTGTTACCATCCTCGACTACCATTATGCCCCTCCCACTTCCCACCAGAGAATATTCCCTCTTATTTCAAGTTTTTATTTTATTTTTGTTTCTTTTAACTAGTATTACATATAGTTATAATTTTACATATAACTTTATGTATAAGACTTATTTTTTCATTTTTTTTAAATTCAAATTTTTAAATTTAAATTTTATAATTTTTAACATATTAATAATTGACATGTGATGAAAATAATAACTTTAAAAACTAAATATAAAATCTTAAAGCTAATTAAAAATAAAAATAAAACTTAAAACAAATAACAAAATCTCAAAAAATATTATAACTTTAAAATTTATAAAATTAAAAACGTTAGAAAATTAAAAACTAGAAAAAGGCAAGGGAGTGGAGGAAGATATATAAAAAAAGGAGGTAAGGAATATGAGAGATAGAAAACGAGGAGTTATTTGACTCGTTATTCCTACATCACATGATTATTAAGGGAAAAAAAATAAAAAGATAAAAAATAAAAGTAGGTGTGTAGTGTAGAGATTATGAGTAGAATTTTCCATTGATATTTGAGAGTATAAGATTGGAAATCAGCTTTCAAAATTTTCAAGCTAAAATCAATTTTCAATCAATGAAAACCTATTTTTGTCCAAGGAATAAGTTTCCATTTACTAAAATCATTTTTCAATGATATACTTTTTGGAAAAAGATCCAAATTGATAGGATAAACCAGTTAACAAAGGCTAAATTTGAAGTATTGCAGCGAAAGTAAACAAAATAAATAACAACAACCACATACAGAACACCAAGATTTAAGTGGTTCGGCTCGATGTAAGCCTAAGACCATTGGTTGGGTCGGTCTCAATTAATTCACTATCAACAAAGATGGAGTACATGGGATTTAATCACAAAAACTTATACTCAAAGAACTTATCTCTCTCTACTCTCTCTCTCTCTCTCACGTATTGTTGCTACCTTTCAAAATGCAAAACTGTAAAAAGTAAAACGTCATTTCATATTTATACTGAAATGACGCTACCCTAGTTTTGCTTGAGCGAGCGTCGAACGGTGCTCGAGCAAACGTTAAGGTTTGGCACCCCGCTCAAGCTAACTGTCAAGCGAGTGTTGAGCAAAGTCTCAGGTTGGCATCTCGCTCGAGTTGACTGTCGAGCGAAACTCGAGCAAACTCTCGGGTTGCACGATCTTGGCATTCCACTCGAGCTAACTGCCGAGTAGGAGTCTATCGAACTCTCGGGTTGCAGCTTCGCTGGAGCTGAAGAGACACCGCTTGAGCAACCAGATTGAAGAGGCACTTTTTCAACTAGATGCAAGCCACCTCTCAACAAATCTCCACTTTGGCTTGAACTCTACCAAGCCTAACACAAAATTCTTTGACCACAAAACCGACCCCTTCCAACAAATATCCAAAGGAATCACAAATCTTGAACACAACATCTATCCTCAAAGAACTCAATTTCCACCTAAAAGTTTTCAATTCCATAGATGACTTGACCAAATCACAAACTTGGTCCTAATGAAAAAATTCAACCTCTTCACACCAAGGCAACACACTACTAAAACGATTTCTTACTTGAACAACGACTTCTGAATACACACAATGGCAAACAACAAATATTTTCTGCTAAAGTAAGAACACCACCAAGTCTGCATGAGTATAACTGTTAGACCCCCACGTAAAATTACCTCCAAAGTTGCCACACATGTCCTACCTATGTTTGGGATATGCCCCTTGATCATGCCACGAGCATGCCTTGGCCCGTGTCTTGTCACACACGGGGCGCCCAGCATGCTCATGGACCGGCTACATGCATGCTTTGGCCCGTGCCTTGACACGCACAGGGCGCCCAGCATGCAAACCATGCGCGTGCCATGCCTCGACCCCAACGAGGTTAGTGGCTTTGAGAGGGCCAACACACGGCCGGGCATGCACATGCCCCTGCGCCGCGTGGCCCTGCGCATGCGCGGAGGCCGCATGGCCTTGCGCAAGCACGTGGGCCGCATGGCCCAGCGCGCCCCTGCAGGCCGCATGGCCCTGCGCAGCCCCTCAGGCCGCATGGCCCTGCACGCCCCTGCAGGCCACATGGCCCTGCGCACGCATGCCACCAGCATGGCCCTGCGCCTCATCCTGGCCGCATGGCCATGCACACAGCCACGCGCACGCCCAGCCAGCGCACGCCTATGCGTGCGCCCATGCAGCACATGCAGCCGGCCATGCCCCCAGCCGCATGGCCCTCCTGCCGCACGCCAACGAGGTTAGTGGCATGCTTTCCAGGCATGCCATCCAGTGCACGACTCCAGCTCGTGCCATGCAGAGCAGGCCAGTGGCATGCCCACCAGGTATGCCATCCAGCGCACGGCTCCAGCCCGTGCCATGCAGAGCAAGCCAGTGACATGCCCACCATGCATGCCATCCAGCGCATGGCTCCAGCCCATGCCTTACAGCAGGCTCACATGGCTAGCCACCATCAGCAGGCCGAACATGACACCATGCCATGCCCACCAACTGGCCCACGCATGGCACCATGCCATGCACCACAACTAGCCATGCCGAGCCACTTAGCCATAGACCAGACCGAGGACCACCATGCACCATCCTAGCCGCACCCTTGGCTCATGCATGCCACGGCCATGTGGTCCATGCCACTATCCTTGTTTATTTTATTTATTTTATTGCAAATGGGCCTTTTGGGGGTTTCCAAGTTGTAACCTTATAAATTGGACCCTTAGTCATTTCTTTCACATCTTTTGACAATATTTCTTTATGTACAACTTTGTTCTTGAGATCATTTTCGGTGCCTAGCACTTGGGCTCTTTGGGGTGCAATTCGTGAATCCCTAAGGAGAGAATCACACTTTGCAATTCGTGAATAAGTATGATTCAATTTATCAATCCTATGAGTATTTTCTATTCCATCTCTTGTCTTCCATTGATTCTCTATTGATCTTGTTATTTGTATTCATTGTTCATACTTTGTTCATAAGTGTTCTTGAGTGATTCGGCCAACAAGTGTGTTCCCTAGTCCATTTGATCTTCTTGCCCCCCACATACTCGACCAACCCTTGTTGCCCTACTTGCTATATTCGGCCATCAACTCCCAAGAATACCCTTCATCCAATCCAATCCCTCAATAGCCGAGTTACACTTTCCATACTAGATAAAGTCAAGTTCGGCTGCCTTAGCCTTATTTGAATTAGTCTAGCCACCCACTCCACTTACCATAATAGAGTTTCTATATTGGAAACCCTAGTTGACCCACTCAATTCCCTTGGCCGGCCATCAACCCAATCCTAGACACATCCCAAGTTTTTAGGAAACTTTCCTAAAAACTCTCACTTGCCCATTCGGCCACGACTTGGCCGCCCCCCACTTTTGCCTTAGCTCCAAACCCTAATCATCTCATTTCACAAATCCTAGCCGGCCACCTCACACATCCAAGCCCTAAACCTAATCCAAGTGGCGCCAACCCTAGCTCACCCTAGTGCCGAGCACCTCTCACCCTTGTTGCTCCAACACTTAGCCAATTTTTCACTTCTATACACTTCCTATTAGCCTAAACACTAACCTCACATTGCCCATATTGCCACCATAACCAACCTTGGGCGTGAACCAAGTAAGTGAAGGACTCGAAGTCGGTCAACCAAAGGAGCTCATAGCCGAGGAGGACTTAGTATTTAGGGACTTGACTGGGGTCCTTAACAATAACCCAAAGGTGGCCAAACTGCCTCCTCTATCTATCAGATGAAACTGTAGACTGCTCTCACTGTGTGCCAATGCCAAAATCAGAATCATGCTTAATTTCAATAGCATGATCTACAGTACCACCTGCACTCTATTGTGAAGCTCTCCCAGCAACTCCACATTCTTGCTATAACCCTACTCTCCTTTCCTGTTAAAACAACAAATGAAGAAGTTGTAAAAAATGAGAAGGTTCACCCAATAGCAAACTATATTGATTGATTCACCCAAATCTGTAAACAAGCTTGGAAAACCCAAAAGCGTACGACAGGCTCTCACACAAGAGTCCGATTCATTCTATTAAGCTACCCCATTTTTGTGGAGTGGATCCAACTGTATGGTTTAGAGAATGCTTTACCTTCTTGTCTGTAAATCACTAGCCTTCTCAAGTGCTTGAACACATCAAACACATCACAAAATAAAGAGTTTAAACATACACAAACCTAGGCTTTTTTTTTCCTCAAATGGTCATCAACAAATACGAGTACAAACAGGGCAAAACATCACACAAGATGTAACCCAAAGATCATAAAGAAATAAAATGCAGTAAACCTGATTTTGCACTGCTTCACAAGAATACAGTGCAAACAAAAAATCAAACTTTTATGTCTTCTGATAACACAAAGCAAGAAACTACCTACTCATAAATGACCACACTTGTTCACCCATATGGCACTATCACGTGTGCCATAAAAAAGTAATACTTGAATTTGGAACGTCTGAAGATGCAGCTCCACCAATCACTGTACTCCTTTAAAGAAAATAAAGATCATCTATCTTCTTCCCTGTCATTACCACCAAAGAGTCCTTATAGACTCAAATGACTCCACCTGCAGCTAAATATTGGTAACCAAAAGAAACAAAAATGCCCAAAGATATAAGATTTTTCTTCAAAGACGGAATATGCTGAATGTTAGACAAGATTCTAATGATTCCATCATACATATTAATCTCAATTGAACTGATCCCAACAATATCACAAGCCATATCATTACCAACCAAAACAAAATCATTGTTGACTGATTCATAGGTAGTGAGTCAATCTGTTCTGGAACACATATGAAACATACAAGCTGAATCCATGACCCACTTGTCACTGAAGCGACTATTGGAGTTGCTAATTGCTAAGACAATATATGAGCCGTTAGATTTTTTTTTAACGCTAACAACATTAGAGGAACTTTTACCTTCATCCTTGTTTTTCAATCTGGGACATTCATTCTTGTAATGACTAAACATATGACAATAGTGACATTTAACATTTTTTGTTAAGTTTAGAGCTACCACTAAAGTTACCCCTAATCTTTTCAGAACTTCTTTCCCCGGATCTACCACTAGAAGAACATTTCACAAGCAAGCCGTCAGCTTGAGTATCCGTGCCTTGTACACCCAATTTTGTTCTCAACTCTTTAGAAGTCTAAGTAAATTTTACATCTATCAAGGAGATAGCATCTCTACCATACAACATCAAGTGAAACTGGCAATGAACACAACACAATTAAAGCTTGATCCTCATCATCAAGCTTAATATCAATATTCCTCAGATTCATAATAATTTTATTAAATTCATCTAAATGATCGAAAATAGGAGTATCTTCCCTCATCTTTAGAGTGTATAATAGTTGCTTCAAATACAAACGATTGGTGAATGACTTCTTAATATACAAGCTCTCAAGCTTCTTCCAAAGACCAACAGCGGTCTCCTCATTAGCAACCTCTCTCAAAACTCCATCTGATAGTAATAATAGGATAGCACTATGTGCTTTCTCATCTTTTTCTCTTGACGGTACAGGAGAATCACCAATCACCTTCTCACTCAATACTTTTGACAAACCTTGTTGTAACAACAAAGTTTTCATCTTGATATGCCACAAACTGAAGCTATTCTGATAGTCGAATTTCTCCAGATCTCGCACAGAGTCGCTCTCTGATACCAATTTGATGAGATAAATCGGTTAACAAAGGCTAAATTTGAACTATTGCAGTGAAAGTAAATAAAAGAAATAACGACAATCACACACAAAACATCAAGATTTAAGTGATTCGGCTCAATATGAGCTTACGTCCATTGGCGAAATCGGTCTCAATGAATTCACTATCAACCAAGATGGAGTACAGAAAATGTAATCACAAAAAACCCTACTCAAAGAATTTCTCTCTCTCTCTCTCTCTCTCTCACGTACTACTACTGCCTCTCAAAATGCAAAATTGTAAAAAATAAAATGTTGTTTCATATTTATACTGAAATGGCGCTACCCTAGTTTTCGAACATTTGCTTAAGCAAGCGTCAAGCGGTGCTTGAAACGTTAGGGTTTGGTATCCCGCTCGAGCTGACTGCCGAGAGGGAGTCGAGCGAACTCTCGAGTTGTGGCTTCGCTCGAGTTGAAGAGACACCGTTCAAGCGACCAGACTGAAGAGACGCTTTTTCAACTAGATTCAAATCACCTTTCAACACAAACACTAAGAAATTATAAAAATTAGTTTCAAAAATAGTTTTACATTGAAACAAACGGGATGAGATGAGATGAGTTGAGATGCAAAAAATTGAAAGTTGAATAAAATATTTTTAAAATATTATTTTTTAATATTATTATTATTTTGAAATTTGAGAAAGTTGAATTATTTATTATATTTTGTGTGTGAATTTAAAAAAATTATAATGATTAGATGAGATGATTTGAAATACTCTAATTTATTATATTTTATGTGAATTTTTTTTTTTAATCTCTTGATCCTTATAATAACTTTTTTATGCTATAGATCTCTTTTCCACGACCACAACTTTGAAGGAGAATGATGCTATTTAGAATGAATGTAGTCTCATATATACTCATTTTTTTTAAAAAGAGTGTGCGGCGCTTACGTATTCTATGAATGTAAATATTATTTCTTTATGTAATTTGTCTATCTATATTCTACTCTATACGCTAGAATTCCTCGAGATGAAGTTTCATTCTTGAATGACATATGCCCTAAGTTTCTGAAGACGAGCAGCAAAGAAGCTGATAGGGGTTAGTGTTTTGGTGGGAATATCCATGATCCAACTTTTTGGTCTTTCTTCCCATGACAATTTCTTACCATAAGTCGTTCTCTTTTCCTACCCCCCACCCAACTTTTTTTTTTGGGGGAGCCTCCGAGATTCTTCATTTGCAGATTTAGCTGTAAATACATGGCTTTTCTGTACAACACCACCTTACCACCATATCATGTGTACCCATTGTAATCTTGACCATATTAATAATTGTGACTTGCAGCTGTGCTTTATTGTATATTCTTCTTTACAGCAACAAGCCATGGTAATTAATTGTGGCTTCCAATCAATGGGTCTATTCGAGCCTTTTTTACTCTAAAATGATACATTTAAATTTGGTGAAATGTCATATATATGGATTATAATCATCAATAAGAAAAAATATGAGAAGTGCTAAACTTACAGAGATATATATCTCAAAAAAATAAATATCACAACTTCATGCAGTTCTTGGTTAGGTTTGGATAGTGAGTTGAATTGAGATGAGATGAATTAAGATAAAAGTTAAAAGTTGAATAAAATATTGTTAGAATATTAGTTTTTAATATTATTATTATTTTGAGATTTGAAAAAGTTGAATTGTTTATTGTATTTTATGTGAAAATTTATGAAAATTGTAATGATGAGATGAAATTGGTTGAAAATGATTCTCAATCCAAACCTAACTTATTTTACGCTGAAAAGAGTTTTTAAATCTAATGCATCACAACAATACATTTGTAGGATCTTTAGTAAACTTCTAAGGAAATATTTGGAAATATATTTCATCTCATCTTTTCTTATCTTATTTCATTTCATTTCCTGTCCTTTTCAAAGATCATTCAAACAAAACATTTTGAAACTACTCATTACAGCTTTTTAAAACTAATTATTATAAATTTTCAAATAAAAAATAAAAAATAATTCAACTTTTTCAAATTTCAAAACAAAATTGTATTAAAAAATTATATTTTAATAATATTTTAATTTTATAATATTTTTTATTCAATTTTTTTTTTCTCTCATTTCCCAAAACTCAATAAGTATTTGACTCAAACTATCTCACTACTATTCAGAAACCATATTTTTATTATTCACAAATGTCTCATATCATCTCATTTATCAAACATCTCCTAAAAAAAGTAAGAAAATGTGAACATGTTAAGGTGCGTTTTGAATAGTGAGTTGAGGAAAAATGAGTTGAGATGAAAGTCAAAGTTGAAAAAAATATTGTAATAATATTATTTTTTAATAATATTATTTTTTTAAGACTTGAAAAGGTTAATTTGTTTATTATATTTTGTGTGAAATTTTAAAAAAGTTGTAATGATGAGATAAGATGAAACATTTCTTGTATCTAAACAGGACGTGTCAAATGACCAGGACATAATGTAAAATAGAACAACTAAGTCCTCGTTTGGTTACACATATGAGATGATATGAAAGTTAAAAGTTGAATAAAATATTATTAGAATATAATTTGTTAATATAATTTTTATTTTAAAATTTAAAAAAATAGATTTATTTATTATAATTTTTATGAGATTTTGAGAAATATATAATGATTAGATGAGATATAATTTGATTAATTAAAATGATTTGTGTAACTAAACGAATTCCAATTAGGCATATAGAGCAATAATTTATGGGAAAGAAATGAGCCAAACAAATTTTCCAAGTTCCATCCATTATATAAGTGATTTTAGCCTTTAAATTAAAGGGTCACATCAAGTTGGAGTGACTAAACTATATACCTTGAATCTTAATCATCACCCGGGCCATACCTAAGAAATAACCCCTTTTTACAAAATAGAAAAATACAAAAAAAACAAGAAAAATAAAAAGACAAAGAAAAAAAAGAAAAAGAAAAAGAAGAAAGGTTAGTCCTATTCTTTACCTTGTCTAAAGTGTCCCCGTGAAGAAGAAAATGCCAATCGTGTCCCCCACCTCCATTTTTCTCTCACTCTCACTCTGTTTCTTCCACCGCAGTGCGGGATGTCCCTACCTTTCGAGAGGAAGACTTCTTTTTGGTCATATCTGCTTTGCTTTTCCCACTCTTCTTCAATCCCAAGACCTCCATCATTCTCCGAAGGAACTTCTTCGTAAGCCCACCTCCACGCGTCTTTTTCACGACCACTCGAGCCTTCGACGAAGGCGCCGTTTTGCTTTCCGTGTTCAACCGCTCGACGAAATTTCCCACGGAAGCCCCAACCCTCTGAAACGCAGCAACAAGCTCCGGGTACAGCTTCTCTATCGACGTTTTGAATTTTTCCGACGCATCAATGATCGTGGAAGACGAAGAAGAAGATAACCCATGTATTCCATAATACCCGACTCTAACACTACCAGCTCTATAAGCATCACAAGCCCTTAGTATTATGTCCCCTCGCTCCCGAAAATGCCTGGCCACGAAGTCCTCATAATTCTTCGGTGGCCTTCGAAGCAAAAACAGCATTGTCTTGCACGATAAGATGAACACGTCCTCGTTATATGCCTGCGACCTCTTCTCCCAGATAGACCGACCCAACATCCCGTGACCCGGTTCGTTAAAGTAAGGTTTTTCGTTGAGAACCAGCGCTTGGATGGAGAGCAAAACCTGGAGCACCGTGGACTCGGACGGGTTCCACTTCTCGTTCTTCTTGCCGGCCCAGGTGTTGAGCAGGGACAAGCACACTCGCCCGTTCGCGTACAGGTTCGGGTTGAGTCTCATCCCGTAGGAGCGGTAATGGACCTGGGGCGGGCGAGTCGGGTAATCGGCGGGGAAGGCGATGTCGAAGAAGAAGAGCCCATCGTGGTAGGGTGTACCCGCGGCGCCGACGATCACGGCCCTGAGCAGATCCACGCGCTTTTCGTATGCTTGCACGAAGATCAACTCCGGGAGATTCTTCTCCAGGATCCTCCACTCTTGCATGATCTTCTTGTGGGTCCTAGCGTTCCCATTGACGAAGCAATCTCCGCAGTCCTTTTTGGGAGGGTTCAGGTTTAGGAAGGAGTGGTCAGAGTCGTCAGAGACGACGTCGAATCGGTTGAACGACGAGTCGACCATCTCTTCTATCTCGCCGTTCACGGAGAGAGCCATTGTTTATTTCAGTGTTATTTGTGTGTTTTAGTAAATATAGAATTTGGTCGAAGGCACAGATGATATCATGATCGAGGTGTGAAAGTGCTGAGAATGACGAAAGTACCTTTACGATATGGGAATTTTTTTTTTTTTTTTTTTTTTTAATTTCTCGGTGATTGTAATCGGGGGAAGAAAGTGGGGCCCACCACCGATGGAAATGGACGGTGATGGTAGGAATAACATAATGGCTGACATGTGAATGGATGTGCGTAAGGCTATTCCATTATAACCCCGTCCAATTTAAAAGGCATAAGAAATAAAAAAAAAATTACACCATGTTATTAAATTATGAAATGATATCTCATATTATAAAATACTTTTTATTATAATGTAAATTTAACTATTTTTTAAATTTAATTTATTATATAAAAATAAGTTAATTTATGAATATATTCAATAAAAAATATTTGTAACCGTAGCACTTTTTGTAATAAGATACATTATATTATAAACTTTTTTTTCTTTTATTAAAAAATAGATTGGATAAATCATACTAAGCCACGTCAAATTAGGTGATCTAAGATTCTTACGTATATTCCATATCCTGCCTGAACATATTATACGATACTTTCCCTTAATTATTAAAGCAATTATTATTTTTTAAAATAATAAATTCTAAAATTTAATGACTAAAACATTATTTGTACGATATAATTAGCGTAATACGATGATCTAGTATATAGCATCTTCCAATTGAAAACAAAATAAGTTATTATCTGATGTATTTTGGCTCTCTTTTTTTTTATAGAAGTTTCAACATTTTACATTCTGTCTCGTTTGGATTGAAAGATGATATTTGATGAGTTGAGATTATTTATGAATAATAATAAAATTTATAAATTAAAATTTATAAATAGTAATGAATAATAGTAACTTAACATTCTTAAATATTCACATTTTTAGGAATGATTGAAAATGAAAATAGGTTCTTATATTTAGATTTATTATGGGACAATCTATAGGTGCTTGTAAAATATACCTTAATGGTTATGAGAATGATAATTGTAATCATAGTGCACGTAAGTACCATACAAAAAATAGTATATATGAGAGTCACATGAAAAAATTAATTTTTTTTATAGTGGACCTCATTATTTTCAAAATGAGTGCACAACACTTACACAACTTATGACTATATCTAGCATTATTCAATATTTATCTCTTCAAGTGCATAAAGATTTTTTAATAGTAGCAATTTAAAAATTAAATCGAAAGGTGACCAAAAAATATAATTTTAAAAAAAAAAGTATATTTATCATCTCCATACACCACACCACACTTATTTATTTATTATTTCTCTTACCAAATATGTGATATATAGAGAATAAGTATAATGATTCAATTAGTTTAAGAATAATAAAATTAAAAAAATTAAAAAATATATATAATGTATGGTGTGTGTGAATGATGAGTAACATAACTCTTTTCCAAATTATAGAATACACATACTGTTTGATTTAATTTCTTGATTTTTCATTTCTGACTGAATATAAGTATTTGATTTCCTGAAATAAAAATAGTGCATCACTTTTATATACACATGATTTGCAAACAGTGACAATCAAATAAATAAAAAAGTGGCATTTAGATTTAGGAAAATTATTGTAAATAGCCTTTGGGTTTTGATCATTTTTCAAAATGATATTTGAAAATACCACCCATATATTATAATGGTGACCCATCCATTCAAACTTCTTTATTTCATGAAGGAAAATTGTTGTCATGGCACGCACTTACCATCATGTCATGATCAAATATATATTTATATATATATTATATATATTTATTTATGTATATTCGATTTTTTAAAAAAAAACCAAAGAATGTATGTATAGTCACATGTCACATCAATAGAAAATATTTTAGTCCAATTGTATTGAGTGACATTATAATAAGAAAGAATATGAATATTGTAAGTTGAAGAACAAAAATAAAGTAAAACTAAAACGAAGAACCTCATTTGAAGAGGAATGGAACATGATAAAAGCATCAAACTTAACTAGTATTTCATCAAATGGGTGAAGAAGCATGCATTTAGACAAAGATTTTCACGCGGTAATTTATTCTTATTCTCTATTTTACATAAAATAGTAGTAGGGTTGCAACCCGATCATGCCAAGTCGGGTTTGGCCCCGACCCGATCATGCCTATATAGCACTACTACATGTACTTATTTTATTTATAATTTTACGTACAAGATTTGTGTAATCAAGTTTCTTTTTAAATACAAATTTTAAATTTTATAATTTTAAGAATATCAATCAATACCAGACACGTTAGCACATATTATTCTATAAATAAATATTGTAAGTACAAATAACATTTTCCTACTTAAAATGGGTGGTATCCATTTATTGAGAAATATTGAGTATACTGAAGTATTTTCAGAATATTTTACTACTATACATTATTTTATTATTACTTTTTATTACTATTCACTACTATTTAATATTCTTTTATTAATTTTTTATTTTATTTTTAACTATTATTCACAAAATACCTAAGACCTCACTACCTAAACACAACTAATTCATGAGGAAATTGCTGAGTCTCTTCCACGAAACTTCTTGGAACTTCAATGCTGATTAATGCACAATTGATGAGTCTCTCCCTTGAAACTTCTTAGAACTTTGGTGGTTAATGCTTGTCAACAGGTTTATAGACATCAATTTAATTAGGTCCAAACTCTCCCGAAATTGATAGATCTCACAAATTCCCAAAGCTTTCTAAGTCAAATGCATTCCATCCGAGCCTTTTCTATTTTTTTTTTTATAATGTGACGTAGAACATAAATGGGTCTTCAAGACTTTTGGATAAAAGCGGGAAAGAGTTTTACATCTAATTACCTCCCTTGTAGTAATATTAATCATTTTCTTAATTATTTTTATTTTGACATTGAATAATTAATTAATAAATAAGTAAATAATGAAATAATGAAAGGATGGTGATTAATAAAAAAAAAAGAACAGCATTACTCTTTTTTATGCAATAATAACAAATTATAAGATACTTTAGTCATATTACTTATTATTTAATATATTTTGAAAGTATTATAAAAAAAAAAATATCTTGTATATATTATGAATCTTGACGTGAAATTTGTCTTGGGTATAAATATTTTTTAAATCAAGTCGGGAAGTCTTCCATCCGACACCACGCGTAATCGCATATAAAGAATGATTTTTTGACGGTTGTACGCCGTTTGCATGCTCTTTTGTTCTTTGCATCAGCAAGTTATGGAAATCGCTTGATGTGTCATTCTTATCTGTTCGTAGAAATGATAGTTGCAGTTATAAATATGTAAATATTATATAATTATTTTAAAAGAAATAAATAAATATAAAATTTACATAAAATAAAATAAAATTTTAATAGTAAATCTCACTTTTTTTTTAAACCGACTATACGTACAACATTTGTATATTCTATAATTATATGTAACATTACTCTATATATATAGAACATCCCTAAAAAGGGTATGTTATATATTTCTTCATCCAACCCTGGTTAGTATTTAATTAATTAATTTTATATATTTCTTTGTCATAGACATCTACTCTAGAATTTTAGTAAATAAGAAGTTAGACAGGTCCAATTGCAGATGCAAATCAGGCCTCCAATAAACTCATTTTCATGTTTTGCATGTATTTTAGGAGTTAATTATAAAATTCTATACAGATTATAGTGCTAGTACTATTATTACTATTTTATTTATTTAGTTCAGACTTATGACTAGTTTTATTTGTATTGAACAATTTATAATGTATTTTTTAAAATATTATTTAATAATGCCTATTTTGTTTTCAATTTTTGGTTAAAATAAATAATTAACCGTTTGAATAGAATACATTGCAAACAACAACTGTTCGAACATTACAATAAACCGTTCGATCATTTTATTATTCGTTCGAATAGCTTACTTAATCCGTAAAATTGTAAAAATAAAATTTTTGTTCGATCATCAATTTGTTTGTTCTAATGTTTCCCTCATGTCTATTTCGTCGAACAGACTAATATCGATCAACAACCCATGTAAGATACGTTCGAACGTTTTTTGTTGGCTTTCAAATAGCTTTCTAGAACAAAATTCAAATGTCTCATAAAAAACTGGTCGTCCGAACCTGTTCGAACAGTCGAGCAAATGTTCACCCAAAAGATATTTTTTAGGATGAAATTTGCTTTCGTCTCAAAATATCTTTTGGGACAACTTTGAGACACTTTATTTTCATCCCAAAAGACCTGATCTATTGTAGTGATATCTCTTGAACCTAATGGCTTTAGAGTTGGTCTCTATAAAAAAATATTAGGCTACAATGGACGATGAGGTCAGTACAACTATTCTAAGCTTCCTTCAAACATATGCTAATCTTCCTTCTTTTAATCATATTCATTATATTTCTCTCATCCCCAAAGTTAAAAGTCCTACGAGTGTAACTGAATATAGACCAATTAGCTTATATAATATCTTGTATAAGTTTGTATCATAGGTTTTTGCAAATAAATTGAAGAAATCCTTCAATCCATTATTGTCTAGAATTTGAGTACTTTCATTATGGGAAAATTGATCACAAACAATATTTTGGTTGCCTACAAAATACTACACACAACGAAGCTAAAAAAGGTAGAAATGGGCACATGGCCATAACATTAGATATGCCGAAAGCTTATGATAATGTGAAATGGTCATTTCTAGATAAAGTTACAAGGAAGCTAGGGTTATACGAGAGATGGATTGCTATGATCATGAAAAGTGTGCACACGTTTTCATATGCTGTCATTGTAAATGGAAAAGCATATGGGAAGATCCAACCTACAAGTAGGGCTGAGCACTAACAATGTCTGAGTTGGAGTGCCCTGCCTCCAACTTTGACTCTGATTTGCATAGCCTTTGATCTGATTTCAACTTCGACTTGTTGGAACGGAGTTGGATTTGAGTTTTTTTTATTGGACTTCTTTTCTTAACCCATTTGAAATTTCAATTTGACAATTTTGAACTCTCACTAATCGGATTGGGCTTCCAAATTTAAGTTTTTTTCAAAAATATTTTTTAAAATTTCAATTTTATTAAAACATAACCAAAATTGATAAAATAAATCACTGTACAAATTAATGTTATTATACATTAGTATTATATGTTATTATATATTAATGTCTATATATTGGTATTACATATTATTATACATTGATTATTATACTTACTAGTACATGTTATTATACTTTAGTTATTATACATTAGTATTACATGTTATTATAAATTTATATATTTGTGCTTATATATAATACATTAGTATTAAATATTATTTTACATTAGTTATTATATAATTAGTATTACATTTTATTATATATTAGTCTTTATACATTAGTTGTTATTATACATTAGTGTTACATGGCAGGAATAGTTAATAGTATGGTGTTTCCGTATAATTAACTATTATTAGTCAATTTAGTCTATTTATATTATAGATTAAGTATATTATTTTATAATAATTTACTCATACTAGTATATTATTGAATTTAACTAACTATATAAGTTATAGTTATATATATTTATGATTAATATATAAAAATACATATATTTTTCACTCCTACCTTAGTCAAGATCTCCTCTCTATTGTTTTGATTTGTATTAGAGCTAAAGAAGGCCAATATGTTTTGTCTGTAGCTGCACTGGCCAAAAGCTTTTTCATATGTCAAGAGCAACTTTTATATTTTTCTCCATTCCTCAATGTTGCCCCTATAAAACAAAAATAAGTGATTAATCCTCAAGCCTTCCTTGGATTTGGAGTCAGTACATCCTCAATGGCTATGAACGATATTTGGGGTTGCCTACTTTAGTAGAAAAATCAAAGTATAGCTATTGTAAGAACATCAAAGAGGATGTGGCAAAGGAAGAAGAATTGAAAAAATAACTTCATATCTCAAACTGGCAAAGAAATCACACTAGAAGCAATCATTCAAGTGAGCCCCACAAATATGGTGAGTGTTTTTAAACTCCCAAAATCCTTATGTAAGGAGATCACTTTAATGATAGTAAAATTTTGGTGAAATTGTCGAAAAATAAAGGAGGCTTAGGGTTTTGAGATCTAGAATGCTTCAACATGACTTTGCTAGCAAAGCAAGTCTAGCAATTCTTACAATCCCTCTAGCTATTAGCAGTTAGAGTGTTAAAGGAAAAATATTACAAGAAAACTCAGCTACTATATGCCAATCTAGGTTACAGACCATCCACGTCTTGGAAAAGTATCCATTTTGCTATTGGTCTACTCTAAAAGGGTCTTATGTGGAGAATGGGAGATGGTAATAGCACCAAGATCTAGAAATATAAATAGTTACCCCAACATAATTCATTTGAGGTGCAATCACAAGTTAAAGTCCTACATGAAGAAGCTAAAGTTCAAGAACTCATAGACCCAAATACGAGATGGAGGATTACCTCTTTCATTCATGAAGCATTCAATAACTAGGAAGCAAAAATTATATGTGGGTTTCCACTAAGCTTTGTTTGGATGCTAAGAGTATCTCAGATCATCTGTAAATAGTAGTGAAATAGTCTGAAAATTGCTGCATTTCCAAACATACCCTAGTCTAATCGAAAGATTAGACTCCATAAGTTGGTCTTACATTGAAAATGGTTCCTTCTCAATTAGATGTGCTTACCATCTCAAAAAGCACCTAGCAAAGGATGGAAAGTGCTCGACCAACAGCAAGAAAGGACTTTTGAAAGCAAGTTGGGAGTTCAATGTTCCTGGATTGATAAAGAATTTTTTATAGAAAGCATGCCATGAGGCTTTACCTACAAAAGAATCTTGCATAAAAGGAAAATAACAAAAGATTCCTCATGTCCTATCTATCAACAAGAAAAATAATACTTTGTCATATCCTTTGAAATTGTGCAAGTGATGTTCGGTCAGAGGGAAAAAGTAAAATTCATGAGAGATCAAAGTACTCAAACAATTTATTAGATCTTTGGGATCAATTGCAGACTCATTACCATAGGGAGGCTTTGGACTCGAGAGCAGTTAAAATAAGGAGGCAATGTTTTTGAAGAAACTCTTTCATCTTTGAAGGGACCTTCGCTAGCTCAAGATAGATTGTTAACTCTGTCGAAGGGACAATAATAGATTACTATATGGCTACAAGCGAGCAAACGGTCCTCAACAGTAGGGGTGTTCATCCGGGTTCCAACCCAGGAACCCGGGTACACCCGGGCCGGAACCCGGATGAATCCTGGTTGTAAATCCGGAACCCGGGTTTACAATCCGAAACCCGGTTTTTTTTTTTTCTTCTTCTTCTTCTTTCTTTTTTAGTCTATATTCGCGAGTTTGATAGTTATGATGTAACTGATGTTATTATTTACTCTTTCAAAATTATTTAAGTGTAATAATAACAAAAATGTGGTCTATATATTATTGAGAAATTCATTGAGCCAAGTTAAAAGAACAAAAGCAATACCCATATGGAGCTAAAGAAAAATTTATGTGGGTCAGAGTTTGTGTGCGGAAGATGTACGTGAGTTTGCGATGTATCTTACAATATTAGAACAAATGTTATTTTGAAGGCGCATGCATATATAGCTTTGTTACGTATTGTTTGAAATGTTGCGTCAAGTTATATTAATTAAAAAAATGTTGGCGTGAAGGAAATCTCACGCATGTTATGAAGCCTTCTTGATGTCTTACTTGAATTAGTCTAATGAAAAAAAAAAAAAACCGGGTTCCGAGTTGTAAATCCAGGTTTCGGTACCCGGACTGGGTCAACCTGGTTTTTGCAACCCGGGTTCCGGCCCGGATTTATTCCGGGCCGAAACCCGGAACCGGAATCCAGTTTTCCAAGTTCCGGACCGGGCCGGAAAAAAACTCGGCTCGGATGAACACTCCTACTCAACAGTGATACAGTAGGAGTAGCATGGATCAAACCAATTACTGAGGTCGTCAAGTTTTACTGGGATGCAACTATAGAGTCCAAGCAAAAGTTCATGGGATTGGGAGTCATGGTAAGAGACTCTAAGGGGGAAGCCTTGGTTGTGATGCATGCATAGGACTGAGCAAAAATCTAAAAATCCGACTCTGAATCCAGCTTCGCTTCAACTCTACTCTAGCTCTAATCCAACTTCGCTCCGACTCCGACTCCAACTCTGTTTTGTTGGAGTTGGATTTCTTTTTTAATCTTTCAATTGGAGTCGAAGTCGACCTCCGACTTTGCCCTCCAACTCCGAATCCAACTTCGATATTGTGCATATGTTAGAAAAATATGTATTTATCTATATATTTATCATATATACTAGTATAATTACATAGTTATATAACTAGAACTCATATAGTTAATTTCAACAGTTACTAATATGAACTAATTATTATAAACTAATACACTTATACCATAATATAAGTAGACTAATGATAGGTTAGTATATGTAAACATCATAGTATTCCTACCATACAGAATCAAGTATAGAAATAAGTTAGACGCTAGTGTTTAAATAAGTCTAGTATAATAAGTTAGTAACACATAGACTAATTTACTAAAGTATAATAACAAGTAAATAGCAACTAGAAAGTCTAGTATATAATTAAGTTAGAAATAAGTTAGACATTAATATAATAACATGTAATCTAATGTATAATAAATAACATGTAATTACGCACTATAGTATAAGTCTTGTATATAAATAAATTAGAAACGAGTATAGAAATAACTAATAAGTTTGGTATAATAGGTTAATAACACATAATACCAATTTACTAAAGTATAATAACATGTGATTAGACACTAGAAATAAGTTAGATACTAGTATATTATAATAACATGTAATGTTGTAGTATAATATCATGTAATTAGGCACTATAGTATAACTCTAGTATGAAAATAGTTAGATATTAGTATAAAAGTAAATTAGCAGTGAATGATTTAGCTTTAGTTTTTAATTTTTTCGAAAAATTGAAATTTAAAAGCCTACAAAAAATTCTTTTTAAATGAGATAAATGTGAAGCTTAAAAAAGAAGAAGCCCAAAGCTAAAAGTACAAATCCGATTCCGCTCCGACAAGTTGGAGTTGTAGTTGGAGTCAGAATTTAGATTTGAACTTCGACAAAGTCGGAGCCAAAGCTCGATTTAGGGGAATCCAACTTCAACTAAGTTGGTGCTCACTCCTATGCACACACAAATTCCTTTCATAACAGAACCTAAATTGGCTGAAACCTTAATATTATGGAAAGCGATAGTGTTTTATCGAGCCCTGGGAATCTAGAAAGGGTTTTGCTATGTATTAGTCACTATTCACTCCCACACCTCACACTTGACAGATTTATTTTTTCATAAGATGTAGGGCAGCGAATAGTGACTAATGAAAAAAAATTATTAATCCAAAAAACAAGTTTTGAAGGTGATGCTATGGCTGTTATTCAGGAGGCTAGAAGAGGGGGGCAAAATAGAGGTCGTTGTGGACAGTTGGTTAAGGACATCAAGAGTAGTGAAAATTGGGGTCACAAGTTGGCAAAGATGGCGATTAGGGAGGCTGAGGAAAGAATCTGGATAGAAGACTATCCTATGGCACTACATGATCATATTTTTATGACTGAAAAGTCAAGTTGTCATTTGTAACTCAGAATATCTTGAGTTAAAGTTCTATTGTTTCAATAAATAAATAATTACTCCGATCTTATTATTTTAACAAATTTTCCAAATTTCAATGTGAGAAAATGAGACTACAGATATTAGAAACTCAATATCTATCGATTATTGTTTGGATTTAAATTGACTGAGTTACTGATTAAAGATCAAAGTTAGAAAAAAACAATAATATGATAATAAATGTGTGTGAGTACTTTTCAGTAAAATTAGAGTATCGTCTTTTTCTATAATAGAAAAAAAAGTAGACCGTACATAGTATTTTATTTTGCATATTGCTTGCAATGATCAGTTAAAAAAAAAAATCTAAATTTTTTAACATAAAAGGATTATTTAATAGTTGTAGCTTAGAACATTGCATTAGATTATCCAAATGCCAGTGAAATGTAAAATTTGAACTATTTTACATAAGATTTCCAACATTGAATTATCCAAATGAAAAAATATATGATTTTTAGCTACAGTGTGTTAGTGTTGTGGGTCATATATGACCAAAGCTTATTTTTATTCGATAAACGTCAGACGTTGGTTCTTTTTTATACTCTTCCTGCATCCATATCTCAAATAATTGCAAGGTTCAGATAATTGCTACACTTGATTGCTGATTTTTGTGGTAGACAGATTTCTGCACTCTAGTTTGATTTGTAACTAAAAAAAAATTGTGGGTATTTTTGTGGGCAGATAAATGTATTTGTGGGCAGTTTGGTTTCAATTAATAGAACAACAAAAAATTGAAAAAAAATATTATTGAATTTATAATATTTTATTATTATTTTGATTAATAAATGAATAATCTAATATATGAATAAGTTTTAAATAGAATAACCAAATGTAAAGTCATATCATATTATGTAAATTTTACATTTACATTTACATATGCATAATCCAATATTAATACTCTTACAAAGAGATTAGTTATCGGTACTTCTTTTAATTTATATTAGGAAGAGGTAATGAGAGTGATATTGTATACTACACTTTTACCACATTTTATAAACATGATACGGTTTATAATTACCCTTAGATTATCTATTATTTTTTAAAAATAAATTCAAAAAGTTGATAGATAATGTCACTCACCATAACAAGTAAAATAATATATATTCGTACGGTCGCCGAAAAAGCGATCGATAATGAGGGCGGCTATTGTGTTTGAGGCTAGAGATCATTAAACAAACAAATGATAGTAAAAATCAAAGCAAACAATGATAAAGCTAATAATTAATTAAGAATAATTTATTAAAATAAAATATTAATGATAACCTTAATCATTTCAATAAACTATAGTATTTACGATCATTAAAGATGGTATGGTGGGGGATGATCATTAAATAATATATATATATTTATACATTTTATCTNTTTTTTTTTTTTTTTATACCAAATTTCAAGCAAAAGGAGACAAGCTAGCTACTGCTACATGACAACTCGTGTGCCCAATATCCCACAAAGGTACTTACGTACGTGTTGGTTTTCATTGATTGTTATCTACATTATACGTAACAAACACTACAATTCTAATCTTTTTACGGGACCAATTATTATCAATTTTGTTGTGCAAATTCGCATTGCATATCAATAACCATGAAGGCATTGCATATCAACATGGAACGCTCCACCACCAACTTGGCTCAAATTGAATTGGGATGCTGCTGTCAGAGAAGCAGATTACAAAGTTGGCATTGGAGTGGTGATCCGAGACAATGAAGGTGAAGTTCTAGCCACTCTTATGCAACCACTTTCCTTTTGTTCACAATCAGCTACTGCAGAAGCAAGGGGTCTGGTCACATCAGCAATGTTGTGCAAAAATCTAGACTTGCAAAATGTGGTCTTAGAAGGGAACTCAAGTCAAGTTGTTAATGCTATGAGAAAAAATAAAGTGTAAAATGGGATACTTAGCTACATGGTCGAGGATGCTAAAGCTGCCTTGATGGATATAAGATGGGAAATTCAACATGCCAAAAGGGAGGCAAACAAGGTGGCACATCAACTGACTCAAAAAGTAGTCTCATTGGGTTATGCCACAAGTCTGTGGGAACAGATTGTGTCTGCCCCTATAGAGTTCGTGTCCTTCGTACTGTTCCTTTTGTCAGAGTCATTTAATGCAGTGTGGCTTTGTGACATCATCATTAATGTGACGTGTAACTCGGGTAGTGATGCCATTAATGCGGTGTGGTTCTTCGACTTCTCCCAACCCACTAGCGTCCTTAGTGGTCTGTTGATACCCCTCTTGTTAGAGGATCGAGGGTCCCCCATACATTACGCCACTACACGGACAAGCATTCAAGAGTTGAACACTATTCAAAAGGTCTCCAGGTTGGTGAGTCTCATCCATAGCAGCACGTTCCCTCCTATAGGTTGCGTCCAGAGGAGCCTACCCATTGTCTAGGTTGGAGACTCTACTTGTTCTGGGCTGAGCGTTTGGTTCTTATTCCCTTAGTTGCCACTCTCAGGCCCTTCGAAACAGAGGGGAAAAAATCCCTTTACAGTTACCCCTTAATTCTCATTGGACGAGTACAGTGGAAATTATTACCACATGAATTTGCCTTGTCGTTGGGGCCGGGATCCCCCTACAGACATGTACGTGGCTCTAAAGTTTGAGGAGGTTCTCGTTATTTGGCTATCCTGGTATCGTTTCCTTTCCACTCTTGTTGGCTCATCTTTCGATATTTCTAATGACGTCTTTTCAGTTATATCAATGTCGAGAGTGTCAGATGACTCTTCGCCTTCACATCGCTTCGTGGTGCGCACTTTTCGAGATTCGAAGCGTCTCATACTTCTCCTTTATGCCATAGTTTCCCTATATAAACACAGTCTGGACTAGAGTTCCCTTTCCTTCTATTGCACTGTAGCTCTCTTGCCATCCCTGTTCTTCCAACTTCTTCTCCATTTGCTCACTCCCCTTCATTTCCTACATTGTACTTTTGTGTCGATGGCGTCTGAGATATCCACTCAACCTATGGCTTCTGGTGGGAGAGATGCCGATGTTAGGCGATCTTTCGAGGGTTGCAGTTGGCGTTTCAACGCTAATGCGGCGATACTACCTTCATTGGTTCTCACTTTCCAAGTGTAGAAATCAGTGCTCTTCGAGGTCCCTGGTCCACATTGAGGGTCGCTCTACTAGAGTGGCCCTATTTCCTTCCATGTTTTTGTGTGGTTAGAGGCTCCCTTTCCCTCGCCCCATTCGCGACTTGTTGGAACACCTTGGTCTAGCTCTTGTCAACTGCATCAGAATGCTTGAAGGCTTTTGATTTGTTGCAGCATCATCTGGCGACGTACTTTGCTGGAATCGGACCCAAACGACACCGACTTCACTGGCCATGAGTTCCTCCTCATTCACAAGGTGTTGCGGCAAAAGGAGAACGTATGCAGCTTCAGGGCAATACATGCCCTCGTTAACCTTGAGTCAAGGTATCATAAGGTGAAAGACTGGTATACGAAGTTCTTCTTTGTGTCTGGCCTTGGGTGGGAGTTCCCGGTGGGTCAGGTGAATCGTTATGTGTTCCCCATTTGGACAAAATGGTTCTGGAAGACAAGGCGGTGTGCCCGACAGCTATCGTTGTCGAGTCGCGGCGCATCGCAATCGTTCGAGAATGGGTGCAGAAGAACTCCAGTAATGTCTTCTTGAAAGTTTTCTTTTGTGGGGAGAGCCTAGAGGGTTCTCTACCTCCCTTCAGCCACATTCCTTTTAACGACAGAGTGACTATAGCTCGGCCCCAGGTCACTCTTGCAAGAAAGCGCCCTTTTCCAGTAGGCAAAGGGAAGAAGCCTCGCTTAGAGCGTATTCAGGCCAACAGCAGGCCCCCTTCTGGGGCCCAGATTCCTCCATGGTGGGAGTCAACTACTCATGTAGTCTGTCATCCTGCCATCCTGATTTTGCCATTGGAGGTGCCGGTAGGACCTTTTTCCTCGTAGTCCTTAGACATCCTGGCGGCTGATGCTCCCTCCATGCTGCCCCCGCCAACTAGTGCTGCTGATGTGCTCCCGGATGCGAATGAAATAGATGCTCTACTTTGAGGATTTTTTGCAGCTGAGATCCCATGGCAGGCTATTGAGGAGCAGCGTTCTCTGGGGGTTTCTCCTCCTTTTTCAGCTCGTTCTGTTGCTGGTAGTCACTCCTTTGGGGACAGGAATCGAGGCTAGCTTGGGAGGTTTGGATGCATTAATAAGGGGGTGACAGTTGCCACTTCTAGCAACCGTGTCGAGGAGGTGGGGCACAAAACGGAAGGTGACTTCCTTTTGGATGTTGTAGTCGGCTCAGGTCTGAGCGACGACCTGCCTACCCAGGCAGAGCACCAAATAGAGGGTGATTCCTTCTGGATGTTGTAGTCGGCTCCAGTCCGAGAGGTCTATGCGAAGATCCGTACACTCAGACGAGAGCGCATGCCAATGAGGTTGCTGACAGAGCTCATCGGGCTAAGGTGGCTACACAAACATCCGAGGCCGAGGGCTTCATAGAAGTTATCCCTCCTTTTCCCGGCTGGAAACGAGAGGGAGTCGTGTGGAGACTATTAGCAGGTCGCCAAGTGCTTGTCTGAATTTTCTATGAGGTTCGGCTATTTCTTTCTTTGTCCTTGTCCTTTTTCTTGCTATTTTCTAGTCTTCCTTTACTGATTGTGCTTCCGATGGCCCCTTTTGTTGTTAGGGTTCCTTCAGCTGACAGCCTTTATTGTGGACTGCCAGAAAACCATTAAGCAAGAGAACTAGGACTTTTGTACGATGACCCAGACCGCCCTTCAGTGTGCTTGCGGTGAGAAGGAAGAGAAGCAGCAGCTGGAACGAGAGCTGAAGAGGATATGACTTGCCTTGAAGAAGGAACACAAGAAAAACAAGAAACTTGATCGCCGCCGAATGAGGCTCAAGAGGAAGGTGAGGGAAGTGAGGGAGGATGGCCAACAGTTGGAGTGAGTTGTTATAGACTTTCTGACAAAAGGAACAGTACGAATGACACAGACTATGGGGCAGACACGATCTTTCCCCCCAACTTATGGTATAAATAGCACATTCCAAATACGAGAAAACTCTCTAATCCCTATATTCTCTCACTTATTTACAAACTCCCAAGAAAATTTACTAACTTTGGCATCTGAAATTTTCCAGCCCCAAGGCCGTCCTCTCCTAGTTGTCTCATTCCCTATCTTTTGCAGGCTCAAATTTTAAAGACTTGAGTTGTCGAAACCTGATCCAAAGACGTACGAAACACGACATTAACAAAAAGTATTAAGTTTGAGCAAAGAAAATGAAAATTTAATATCATACACTTAAAAAAATATGTCACATTAATAAATATGACAAATGATTTATACAAATTTTAAATAGATAAATCTCATTCAAATCTTTGTAAAAAAATAGATCCCTTTAAAAAAAATGTAAAGGAGAAGAATAAAATTTTGAATAAAAAACATTTCTCTTGGTTATAAAGGGGAAGACATTTCGATTGGGTCTAACATTGATGATACGACCACTCAACTGCTTTTAGAATATTTTTATTTTTCTATTTGAAAATAGAAAGTGAGAAGTAAAAGTGGCAATGGTCATTGCCTGGAAATACTCATGAAAATAACATTGTCAACGCAAATGATTAAGCCTAATAGGGTGTCAGAAATAAGAAATTGTGAACATAGTTAACGACGGATCCAACATTCGAACCAGTCTTTAAATAAAGAAGACAGTAACATATATAATGCAAGTATTGTACAAGGAACTTTCAAAATCTATCACAGTTATATTCCTCCATTTTCTTCTCTTTTTCTTAATTGGCCTGCATTCTGTAGCAAGCAATACTTAGAAGAAGTGAGTATAACTTGTTTACAGATTATATACAATGTCGACTCTCTATGGGATGTGTGTAATTTCATTCTTACCAGCTATCTAAGGCCTTGTTTGTTTTTAAAACTAAAATCTAAAATTTTAAAAATTTTGAAATCCTCACAATCCATCATTACAACTTTCTCAAATCTCTATAAAAAATAAAATAAACAATTTAACTTTTTTAAATCTCAAAATAAATATAATATTAAAAAATATATTCTAAAAATATTTTATTCAACTTTTCAACTTTAATCTCATCTCATCTCTAAAAACAAACGAAGCCTAAGTCTTTTGGGTATTCAGGAACAAAATCTCAAATTAATTTTATGGTGCACATGCCTTTGTCAAGAAGTTTTCCACAGGTGTATTTCCGGTAATTTAAAAAACTTTTTCAATCCAATAATTCCTAAAGTATGAACATGAGATTACGTTTGGTTAAGCAATTTAAATAAGATGAGATGAGAAGTTTTATTAAAAGTTGAATAAAATATTATTAAAATTTAATTTTTTAATAATATTTTTAGTTTAGAATTTGAAAATTTTGAATTATTTATTATATTTTATATGGGAGTTTAAAAAAATTATAATAATAAGATGAAAAATTTTATATATTCAAACCGAGTCGAAGTCTCAAACCAAGAGCACGTGGTTCATACGGCTTGTCTCAAGAGTGATCGCATAACACTAAGTTATGTTTGGGGTGAGAGATGAGATTTCTCATCTCCATCTCATCTCATCCCATCATTACATCTTTTTTAAATCTCCATATAAAATATAATAAACAATTCAACTTTTTCAAATTTTAATTTAACTTTTTCAAATCTCAAAACAATAATAATATTAAAAAATAATATTTTAAACTTTTATCTTAACACTATTTATAAAATTTTTAAAAATTCTCATCTTATCTCAACATCCAAACCTAACCTAAAACTCAATAATAGTCTCTAAGATTGTCAAGTCCAAGTCAACATTTTAACTTTTTTTGTGTTAAAACTTATTGGACTAGCCAAAGGGATATTCGTAGAATTTTGAATTACAATAATTTAGGACCTTTAGTCATATTCGGAGAGTCACTATACAAGGACCAAATTAATATTTTATAATTTTTCCATCCAACTACCTCCCTCTTTTAATATTCAATTTTAATATTAATACAAGTGTATTTACAAAATATTAATTTTTTAAAAATAGAATTAAAATATATAATATTATATTACTATTTTGATTCTAGGATGATTAGTCCAATGTGAATTAACATCTTCTAAAGTTTTGACTATAGTCAAAATCTCAAATTCTAATCAAAATTTTGAACTTAGCAAGAATGGCTTGGCAATGCCAATTCTTAGTGGTGTTGGGGACAAAACCGGCCAGTGTGCCCACACATTAAAGATATAATAAGCCTCGACAAGAAGTGATGATGGGATAAGACCTGCACAATATGGGGACTGACATCTTCATTCAAAAAAAGGAAAACTAGAGCATGTTTCATCTTCTTCTTCTTCCTCCTCCCTTTTGCCAACTTTTGACTTAAGTAGTGTTGGGGGGCCAAAAGCTGCAACACAGACCCACACATTTAAGATATAATTAATAAAGGCTTGGCAATAAGTAATATTGATGGGACCAAACTTGCACAATAAGGAGTTGAACATCTTCAAAGAAAGGAAGACCAAAGAGTAAGGCTTCATCTTCTTCTCTTCCTCCATTTATAGTAGATTTCCACACCATTGAAAAGGGCAAGCTAGGTTTTTAATGTAATAGACAGTTTAAGAGAAGAAGTGCCTGTATTAACGCCAGTTATAGTAGATTTTACACCCCAAAACCATCGACATAGGAATTAGTGTCGAACCTAGTAAACTCAATACCTTATTTATGCACTTTAATTAGTTCGATAAACCATGAATGTAGACCACAAACGCAACAAGTACCAGCACTACCGTTAGAGCAAAGTATGAGCATCAGACCGATTATTAGCCACCAGATTTGGAAAAAACAAAAACAAAAAGGAACCAGCAATTAGTATAATGCTTGTTGATACCATCTAAAGCAAATAAAGATTGCATATTTAATGTCACTGTTAAGGTGTAATTTGCAAGGCCGGAGAGGGAGAACGAGTGGTGACAATTCGAAGCTCAATCAATGTGATTTGGAGGCCACGATGTTGGTTCAGAGCAACAACATTGTGTCCGTACTTACATCCATTGTAGTAAATAGAAGATAAATACAACAAATATAACTGGAGAACAAGATACAAATTTACATGGTTTGGCACATGTCATGAGTCATTTGGAGTGCAATTCTACTATAAATATGAGTATTTTACAGTCTCTCACGATCTCTCGTAGCTCACTGTTCAAATGATAAAGCTGGATTTTTTCATCTAGAGGTTGAAGGAGCTCTCTCTTTCTAGTCACCCAAGAGAAGTCTAAATGAAGAAGAAGAAGCCACATAAGTCATTGATCTCAGGTCCCTTTTATTCACCCTTATTAATGGTTGGTGAAGACTTTAGATTTATGTCATTTCGACGTTTTCTCTTGCATGCTTAACCCACTTTTCCTCTCATTTTTCCCTTTTCCCCATCACCTCCTTTCTTTTCCCCTACACATTTTCCCTTCCTCAACTTTTGTTCGGCCTTATCCTTTGCTTGTCCCTTCCTAGTGGCACTCACGGGCTGGGCTTGGAGTATCATATGGGTCATGGGATTTTCCAAGCCCGGTCCAGAACCCGGATAACCGAAAGTCATGTCACATACACAAACATGTATATTTAAGGTAAACCAATTATAGCTCTTAATCTAGACTACCAATAACTAATTTCCGACATTAAACTGAAGTTTTTCCTTTCTTTCTGTCCGATTTTTATGAACTAATTGTTGGCCACGATCATTATGTAACAGTTATATATATTTGCCCTTTCTATGTACTGTCCAGCCTAAATTAGTAATCAATTCCTGACCCAAGATGGCCAAGTGAAAGAGCTGTCTGTCTCTTTATTGTCACAGTCCATTCGGGGGGCCTTCAAAAATCGTGTGCCTCACATAATTAGCTTAATTTGTTGTCCTACAACTGTAAAATTATAAAAAAATCAAGCGTTTTGGTGTCAAAATGACTAAAATTACACCAAAAGAAAACAGTAGGTATATATGAACCACGAAAGGTGCCAATGGAAGCCCACCAAAATAGGGAGCCTTTCCTAACAAACTTTCCCCATTCGTATATTAACACTCAATTAATTCTACCTTCCAAACAAGACTGGGCCCCATAAATGAACTGAAACCTCTTCACTTAAAGACCCCAAACTAATGGTTTTAAAATTTTTTCACATACATATTTAACCTCCAAACTCTGATTCACCAAAGCAAAGACCACCCCAGAAAGTATCATCATGTCTTCCTGTTCTTGGCCTTGTTCAGCTCTCCCTAGAGCAATTCATATTGCCTTGGCAATCATTTTTGTAGTATCTGTCTCCTTTCTGGATCATGTCAACGGAATGGACGCCAAAACAGTGATTGACTCTCCTTTATTGACACAAAAAATTGGCACCAACCGCACGATAAAGGTCGATGTCAATGGCGATGGAGACTTCAACTCTGTCCAAGCTGCCATTGATTCTGTTCCTCAAGGCAACTCTGAGTGGGTTATCATTCATCTTAGGAAAGGAGTCTACAGGTAATTCTCTCTCTCTCTCTCTCTCTCTCTCTCTCTCTCTCTCTCTCTCTCCCGGCGTCGACAAACGTGAATGATGATCTAATACCATGCATGCGTGCCATATATGAGGAGCTTAAGTATTAACTTGTTATATATATATATATATTTAGTGTCTTGAAAATTAATCATTTGTTTAGAAGTTTCTGGTTCTTAACGAACCATAATTTTCTTAAGCTTGAGAATATATTCTTTTTTAAGTTCAGGATTAGTAATTTGAGAAATCAATATTAATAAAAGATTTTTTTATTCTTCAGCTTTTGTTAAAACATTAATTGTTTTACACAATCAAGCTTGATATCAGGAGAATCAAGAGATTTAGTTTCAGAGTGATATTCTGAATCACTGGAACTAAACTCATGGACATCAGATGGTAAAGAAGATTGTGTTTCTAGGAGTCGAAATAATTCTTCTTAATCATTGACATCAATATTTAACTGATTACGCTTCTTTTTAAACTTATTGGGCTTCTGAGGACATTTACTATTAGCATAATGTTTAGATTTGCCACAATTATATCATTTATCCTTTAAAAATTTCTTTTTTTTAGGAAAAGATTTAGAAAACTTAGTAAAATGATGATATATATAATAATATATATATATGTATATACTCTTGTTTATTTTGATTAATGGCAGAGAAAAGGTGCACATCCCAAAAAACAAGCCCTATATATTTTTGAGAGGAAACGGGAGAGGAAGATCAGCCATTGTATGGTCCGAAAGCTCTTCTAACAACGTGGCTTCTGCAACTTTTAAGGTCGAATCCCCCAATTTCATTGCCTTCGGTGTTAGCTTCAAGGTAATCCATCGTTTTTTGGTTTCTTTCTTTAACATTATGTGATATAGCTAAATGGTAATCCCTTAACCATTTAATCTGGGTTTTTGACATGTTTATAAAAAATAAATAATCATTTTTTATTGAATCGGTTTTATAAGATAAGTTAGGCCCATGAATTTTTAATGATATCAGAATCTGCCACAAGGCGAATGAAACCTACATTACTTATCCCGTGATAAAGATCGAAAAAAATACTGACTTGCATGTGAGGGAGGGTGTTGAGGAATAATCCCACGTTACCTGTGGTCAATGTCTTGGGCATGTTTATAAAGAATAAACAATCATCTCTTGTTGAACCGATTTTATTAGAGGAGTTAGGCTGATGAATTTTCATAATCTACATTTTTCAAAGCCAAATCATACTTAAAATTAACTCTACACTTTTTTTCTGCCTAGAACTTCCATTTTCAACTGTTAATTATATGCTAATTCACCATTTACACAAATAATTCGCTTTCTAATGCCTTGACTCAACATGCTTTGAACGTTTCAAATTAGGTTTTTATTTTTTCACATAAAACACTTTAGTTTGGAGACAGGCAGTAAAAAAAACATAAAGTATGTTATAGAAACAAAAGCTCACTCAAACGATCACCAAAATAGTTTGATTCTCAACATTACTTCCCCCGCCCCGGGGAAATGATCAATCTTAAATTTGCCTTCAATTTTCCCCTTTAACTTCCTTTGTTTTTTGGGTCTCCAATTAATGCAGAATGAGGCTCCCACAGGGGTTGCTTATACCTCACAGAATCAGTCGGTGGCAGCATTTGTTGCCGCAGACAAAGTAGCATTTTACCACTGCGCATTCTTCAGTACACACAACACCCTCTTTGATTACAAAGGCAGGCATTATTACGATAACTGTTACATCCAAGGCTCCATTGACTTCATCTTTGGCCGCGGCAGATCCGTCTTCCATGTAACCTCAGTGCTCATGACTTTTAACTCTTTTTTTATTTACTCAAATTAATTAATGATATGTAAAAATTGTTGATCATGTGATCATGCAGAGCTGTGAGATCTTTGTAATATCAGATAAGAGGGTGACGATTCATGGATCAATCACAGCTCAAAACAGGGGAAGTGCAAACGAGAATAGTGGGTTTGTTTTTATTAAAGGAAAGGTGTATGGTATTGGTGGTGTGTATTTGGGAAGAGCTAAAGGTGCATATTCCAGAGTGGTTTTTGCAAAGACGTACCTCTCTAAGACTGTTGCACCTCATGGCTGGACCAATTGGAGCTATGACGGCACCACAGAGTAAGAATTCCTTACCATTTATTTTCCTAGAGATTTTCCAACCCTACTAAGCGAGATTAAAAAAAAAAAAAAAAAAATGTTCTGAGTTCTAACATCGAACACGTTGTGTGCGTGATTAAAACAGGAATCTATACCACGCGGAGTTTAAGTGCCATGGACCAGGGGCAGAGTCAGAACAGCGAGCTCCATGGTCCAAAGAACTCACTGAGAAAGAAGCTGACCCTTTCCTATCTATAGATTACATCAACGGCGAGGAATGGCTGCCAGTTTGGCTATGAAGAATTTCGTCCTAAATTACAAGCACTAGAAAGAGAGAGAAACTTTCTTAAAAAAGTGTTGCGAGCTGCTGCTGATCCCCCAGTTTAAGTTACATGATTCAGATGATAATTTTGCAATTCAAGTGTCGTAAAAGTTTGGTGAATCTTGCTAGTTGGCAATGTAGCATGCGAGTGCAGTAAGATATCGTCAAGCTTTCAATTTGAATTTCCAAGATAGATCTGCGTTTCTGTAATTTGATTCTTGCATTTTTTGTCAAGCAGTGAATACATTATTTTCACACGAATTAAGCACTGAGCAGTAGCTTCATTTATTCAAAGCTGTGATTACATGATTTTGTACTATCAAGCATGGCATGGCATGGCAATTCATGAGATGGTTTACATTTTGGGATCAAAATCCGCCACCAATTCCTCCACCTGAACCAGCCCCACCACCAAAGCCACCGCCTCCTGCTCCACCTCGAAACCCTCCTCCGGAACCACCGCCAGACCCACCTCCAAATCCCCCACCTAAACCTCCACCACTACCGGACCCACCACCAAAGCCTCCTCTGGCACCACCACGCTGACCGAATCCTCCTCCACTTCCCCCACCGAAACCACCTCTTATGCTCTCAGTATACTCAACTTTCTCCAATTTTCGACACTCAGCCAGCTGTCCTATCACCAGCAATAGCAGCAGCATCACACCAAGGTACGAGGAAACCTTTCCCATCTTTTCTCAAAACCAGAGGGTCAGCTAGAGAGAAGTATGGAAGAAAGCAATGCTTAATGCTTGGTGCTAGCAAACCGAGTAGCAGTGCCTTTTATAGAGGATAAATGATGCCTGCCTTAATGCACGTACGTAGTAGAAATCTTAATGCTTTCGTGTGCATGCATGCCATTGTGGACTTCCAATCCCTTAATTAGCACGATTCTGAACAGATCAAGAAGAGAAAAATTCAACTGGTTCCGATAACGAATGATAAATGGCCGCAAGAAGGTTTGAAGAAAACCCTAGCTAGATAAGGTTGTAGGTTAATTAAGATGGATTTATTTTTGAACAATTCACTACCCTTACGAAGATAACTTCTTATTTTTACAGGACCAAGCCTAATTTTTTTTCTCAATTATGTACACATTTAATTATATCCAAAAATGATTTTCTTACAAACTTGAAGAAAAGAAAAACCTAGACGTTCCTTCTTTAAAGTATTAGATTGATCATGTACGGATGAAAAATTGAAATGACTAAGAGCATCGCAGGCATTAGGGGTGGCAATACGTGACACAACTTGTCAATTCAGCACTAACACAACATGAAATTAGCGGGTTTGGATTTGATGTTAACAAGTTCAGGTTAAAACGGGTTGATTCGTTAAAATACAATTTATTAATGGGCCGGTCAATAATGAGTTAACTCACTCAACAAGAAATCAACCAATTTTTATCCTTTTAGATTTTATTTTAAAATTAAAATTTTATTATTGTTAAATTATAATAATGATATTTCTCAATATGCTTATGTTTTTATTGTTGGGATTGTAATTTTAGACCTATGCTCATATTTGTTATTGGATGATTTGTAATATTGGTTTTATTATATGTTAAACTTTGAAAAATATTGATATATATATTAAGATATTGAAGCTACTAATAAATATAGATTTTAACTTTCATGTGAAATTATGAAAATCAGGTCAAATGAGTTGTGCGTATGAGTTCAACTTATTTACATGAAACATGTTTAAATGGATCGTGTTGTATTATTTTTTTTATAATTAATTATTAAACTGGTGACACGACACGAACTATTATCTAAATGGCTTGGGTTAGGGTTTAAAAATTTGACACGTTTAGCTTAACAGGTTGAATTCGTGTTGACTTATATAGTCAAACAATCATGACTTAATACGACACAAACACTTCCTGAAAACACGATTTGCCACCCCTAAATTTGGTATTGGTTTAAAAAAATGCAAATGTAAACACATATTTTGCTAACAATCCCACTTTCTCTACTGCATTGGATTAGCCATGTGCAAATTTTTTACTTACCATGAATAATATTTCTACATATTCCCAAATCTATTGTTCACCCTTGATCCTTTTTTTGACTATTTTTTTTCTCTCTCCTCCCACTTTTCCTTTTCCTTTTCCTTTTTTCTCTACTGCATAGGTGTATATTTGTTGATGTTCAATTTTAAGACAACAAAATTGGTATATATTTGTTTTTTTTGTTTTTTGAAAGAGAAATCTGATCTCATTTAACTAAGAGAATGTTTACAATAAAGTGAAACAAACCAAAAACATAATGTTAGAGGCTTATAACATCTCTCTTGATACAATTGGCAAAATACAATTTGGACACTGTTCTATATCATAGATATCTTCCCTGCCTTCTAGTCCAGCTTTAGCTAGCATGTGGGTTGCCATGTTTGCTTCCTTCTTGACATGTGATGCTATCCAGGTGGTGCAAGAATCCAAGACATTGCGAGAGTCTCCTATGATGCAGCCTCCTATCGCCAGGTTAAGGGCATTGGTTAGTAAACCATCAACCACTTGTTTGGAATCCCCTTCAAGACAAACCCGAGAGAGGCCTAACTCCTTGCAAAATACAGCTGCTAGCAGGAGGCCATAAGCCTCTGCATCGAAAGGGGTTCCTCTAAGGGGTCTTTTAGCACTGAGGGTGCCTAATACTTGACCATGGTGATCTCGAGCTATAACCCCAATGCCTATTTTCCCCTCATCAGTCCTCACAGCCGCATCCCAATTCACCTTAAACCAATCCACAGCAGGCTTCGACCATTTTTGCTTCACAGTGATGTTTGAGCCAGTAATCTCCTTTGGGACTTTTAGTGCCTCTTTGAATGATAGCAACTCAGTCTTGGCTTGTTGATAGAGCCTAGTAGGTGTTTGAATGTTTTGTTATGAATGAGATCATTTCTCCGTGCCCATATTCATCTCAAGAGGGTGGCCACCTCTTCTAGTTATGAACTGTCAAGATGGTCCACTTGGGCTGCCCAAATGTCAAAAAACAGGTCACTGTGGTAATTCATCTTTTGCACTCTCTTCCCTGCTTGATTCCAAACATCCTGGGTTGCTATACATCCCCATAAAACGTGTCCTGAGGTTTCAGGCTACTGCTTGCAAATGGGGCACAAGTTGTTCTCTACTACTTTCCTCCTGTATAGGTTAGCCAGCGTTGGGAGAGCCTCACTACAAGCTCTCCATATGAACATCTTTGTTGCAGGGGGTAAGTCCATCTTCTAAAGGTTTTTCCATATTAGTTTTTCTCTAGCAGTTTTAGATGACTCTCCTTCCTGACAACTCTCCATGACTTTGTTGAAATGGTAGCAGCTTTTTATTGTAAATAACCCCTTATTGGTCCAAGGCCAAACCAGCACATCCTCCCTCCCACTCAAGCTAATTGGAATAGTTGTAATGGCTTCTATTTCCTGGTGGGAAAACATTTCCATTAGGAGGGGTTCCTTCCATATCTTTTGTCGAGGGTCAATAAGGTCACTGACTTTCTCATGTAGTGGGTTTTAATTACAAAATATATAAAAAATTAATTCTAGGAATTTTTTTTATTATTTTGGTTAAAATATGCATGAATCTAATATGGGAGTCTTTCTTGAATGACAAAGGCAATTTCCAAAACATGTGATTTTGCATTTGCATTTGGCTACGCTATTGCTAATGCTCGACATCAAATATTTTGAACTAGCAAGCTAGATATATATACAGAAAATTTCTTAAAAGGAAAATTATATACACCACACTATCATTCCACTTTCATCGCATTACATAAGATATAGCAGATTGATCACCATTAGATTATCATTTATTGGATAATTCTTTATCGGTGACAAATGTATCACATCTTATATAATGAGATGAAAGTGTGGTGTATAGTATTATTCTTTGGGTAATGATATCATTACATCTCATTTAATATTTAGTTTACTACTTAGCTTTTTTCTTTTTTTCTTTTTGCTATTTGAATCTAGATCAAAAACTTCAAAACGACCTTCTTACATAATCTAGAAGAAAATAAATTCAATAAACCAACTTAATCATGTAATTTAATTAAGAATAAATTTAATTTTATAAAAATTGACTCAAAGAGCAAAAGAATGTTAGTTTTTGAAAAATTGAATTTATTTTTAATTAAATTACATGATTACGTTGGCTGATTAGATTTATTCTCTTCAAGATTATGCAAAAAGGTCGTGTTCTTGAATTTTTAATCCAAATTCAAATAGAAAAAGGAAAAAACAAATAGCTAGATAGTAAGGTAGTAGTAAAAAAAAATGTAAGGATATCGGTACCCTTATTCTTTTATATAATGCCTACCTCATATATATATATGTATATATATAAATACAGTTGATACCAAGTGCGTGCATTTTTTACTCTGTTTCCTAGAGTTCTCTCTGCCACTCTCATAATGCCTCATACAGCCATCCAAACTCTCAAGCTACTGATTCTAAGTGTCCTTCACAACAATGGACATGGAACAACTGATTCATCAAACGGAAGCCATCTCTGGGGAAGACTTGCATCTAGCTCCTGAATCCGAACCTGCAAATGGAGACAATGAGTTAGCACTCATAGGTAAAATAGTGGCAACTCGCCCACTGAACAGAATCGCTCTTCATGCGTCCTTCTGAGCAACATGGAGTTTTCTCAGCAAATTTCACATAGAAGACCTGGAAGAGAATCTCTTCCTTTTTACCTTTCAAAGTGTAGCTGATAAAATGAGAATCTTCAACCAAATTCCCTGGAACTTCAAAGGACACCTTCTAATTCTTAAGAATTGTCCTGCAAAAACCACATGGAAGGAGATTCAGCTTAACTTATCACCATTTCACATACAAATCCATGGGCTCACCAGGAACCACATGATAGAGGAAAATGCAAAGAAAATAGATAATGCCCTTGGAATCTTTCTAGGTGTGGATATTGATCACATTTTCGGTTTAGCCAGTAAGAAATTCATCCGAATTAAAGTGGACATAGATACCACTAAACCTTTGAAGCAAGGCTTCTGGGAACCAAGGGATTTCAACCATGTTACATGGGTCTCCTTCAAGTATGAACATTTATCGGATTTTTGCTATGCTTGTGGTCAAATTGGGCACTCCCAAACTTTATGTAACTCCCTGAAATCTAAGAAAGGACAGATTCCATTCGGGCCATGGCTTCATGCAGAATCCCCAATCTTCATGATGGCTAATCCCACTCATACTGACCAAGGCAAGGTTCCCAGTGTATCTATGAATATTTTTCCAGCAGAGGGAAGAAACAAAAGAAATGAATCTTCAGACATGGACATCTCGGATAGCAGGGGGATGATTTCTTCAGCCGTTATGTTACCCATGTCTCCTTTGAATGAAAATAGGGATAAACTACCAAGAGAAATATCTTATGAGAAAGGGAAAGCAATCCTAATAGAAGAAGATTTCTCAGTAAGGGGAAACTCCTTTGTTATAGGAGTATCACAAAATAAACGGGGGTTTCATCAAACTATAAATCAATGCATGGATAATGCTTTACTCATCCAGAAACAGCCGATTAGGGTACGTTTGGCCTATGAACTCTTCTCAAGTCCTTCCCATAAAGATCAACATCGTAAATCCCAAACAGAAGCAACCGAAAATCGAAGAAGTGAAATCCTCACTTTCGGTATATCGATCAGGCAGCAAATTTCTTAGCAACCAACGTCGTCTCCAACGTTCTCTTCAGACCCTTGCAGCGGGTTCCTGGAGAGCAGAACCCTCATGGTTTCGATGGTGGAGATGAACTCACCGACTGTAGACTATAGTAATCTCCCACCAGAATTAATTGATCCTCCAACCGCCGGGTAATCTTCATTCACTACGAGAGTTAATTCTCCTACACATATCTCTCCAAATCTTGCCCCATCAATCATTCAAACTGCACAGATTTTTCCATCAATCGCCCCCCAGGATCTTGTAGTAATTTCAAGAGGACAAAATCGAAGAACTTCCTCTTTCCAACCGAAGATTGGATCTCTAGTTGGTTGAAGACCAACACAGATAGTCTTATGCGAACCAAGGCAACTGGGTCTTCGTTGACTGAAACAGACACTACACACCATCAAGTTAAAGCACATTTCCTGAAGGGCCTATGGGAAATAGATGACAGCAATAAAAGCCCAACTTACATGACTAGTTCAACCCAAAGCAAAGCTTGGAAGTCTGGCCCTCCTTTTAATGCGCAGAAGCCGCTTGATCCCAAACCAACAGACTCACATTTCAAGCATTCCATCACATACCAGCCAGTTAATCTGTGTGCTCCTCCAGTAGTCCAAAGAAACCCGTCTATGCTAAGGAATATAGGGCCCATCTTTGCGCATGACATTTCCTATAAGTCCTCAAGCAATCGCATCTCGCTAGTACCCACCTCTAACTTGGAAGCCTCATAGAAGAGAGCAGCCTCTACAAATGTTCAGGATATAACCCCACCAAAAACAAAAGTGCAGAAGACATATGAGATTGGCATTCCACTATCAAGGAATATCGCAAAAGACACTGGAGATGAGGAAAAGGAAGCGGCTATCTCGCTTCTATCTATCAAGTCCAAGTCATCAAGAAAAGTAAAAAAAACGAAGGAGGTTGCAAGATCTAAACCCTATACCAGAGCTTCATCCAAGGCACTTTCATCCGGAAAATCCAAACAAGCTGAAAAGGCAGGCTCTACCATGCCTCCAACCTCTCCATGAAGTCTTTGGTATGGAATTGCAGGAGACTAACCCGTCCCAAAGCAATCAAAAATATAAAGGCTTTTATAAATAAGTTTAATCTGGATATTATCTTTTTGTCGGAAACCATAATGTCTAATAATAGCACCTCTACTATTGTAAATAGGCTGGGTTTCCACCATTTTGTACAGGTCCCTACCTCAGGAACAAAAGGAGGCATTTTGTTATTATGGCAACCGGGCATGGATGTTGAACCAGTTCACCTTATTGCTAATGCTATCTCTATTTTGGTTTACTCTGATCCTCCTAATAATCCTTGGTTAGTAACTTTTGCTTATGCCCCAACTAAATGGCAATATAGGGCAAATTTTTGGTCTCATTTGGACTCTATCCATAGCTTCTTTATGGGCCCTTGGCTCTACATTGGTGATTTCAACGATTTTCAACAAGACAAATTTGGTGGAAAACCAGTCACGTCCTCTTCCATAAGCGATTTGCAAAACCTTATGGATTCTCATGGCCTTATTGATATTGGTTTCATCTTTTGCTCATGAGATGTTCCATCATCTTAAGCATCATAAGGGGAGGAAATGCCAGATGGCCATAAAATTAGATATGGAAAAAGCCTATGATTTTATAGAATGGAATTTTCTTTATGCTGTCATGAAAGCCTTGGGCTTCAACTCGACCTGGATAAACCTCATCAAGGAATGTATTTCGACGGCCACCTTCTCTATCCTCATCAACGGATTCCCAAAAGGTTTCTTCAAAGCACAAAGGGGTCTTCGGCAAGGTGACCCTTTTCACCATTCCTGTGACTAACCCGTCCCAAAGCAATCAAAAATATAAAGGCTTTTATAAATAAGTTTAATCCGGATATTATCTTTTTGTCGGAAACCATAATGTCTAATAATAGCACCTCTACTATTGTAAATAGGCTGGGTTTCCACCATTTTGTACATGTCCCTACCTCAGGAAATAAAGGAGGCATTTTGTTATTATGGCAACCGGGCATGGATGTTGAACCAGTTCACCTTATTGCTAATGCTATCTCTATTTTGGTTTACTCTGATCCTCCTAATAATCCTTGGTTAGTAACTTTTGCTTATGCCCCAACTAAATGGCAATATAGGACAAATTTTTGGTCTCATTTGGACTCTATCCATAGCTTCTTTATGGGCCCTTGGCTCTACATTGGTGATTTCAACGATTTTCAACAAGACAAATTTGGTGGAAAACCAATCACGTCCTCTTCCATAAGCGATTTGCAAAACCTTATGGATTCTCATGGCCTTATTGATATTGGTTTCATCTTTTGCTCATGAGATGTTCCATCATCTTAAGCATCATAAGGGGAGGAAAGGCCAGATGGCCATAAAATTAGATATGGAAAAAGCCTATGATTTTATAGAATGGAATTTTCTTTATGCTGTCATGAAAGCCTTGGGCTTCAACTCACCTGGATAAACCTCATCAAGGAATGTATTTCAACGGCCACCTTCTCTATCCTCATCAACGGATTCCCAAAAGGTTTCTTCAAAGCACAAAGGGGTCTTCGGCAAGGTGACCCTTTTTACCATTCCTGTTTATTTTATGTACGGAAGTTCTCTCAAAATTATTGGCAACATCTGAAGCTCTGAAAAGATAAAAGGCCTCAAAATCTGCAAAGATAGCCCTCAAATATCTCACATTCTGTTTGCAGATGACTTAATTATTTTTGCAAAATCAAAGACAATGTCAATACAGGCGATCAAAGAGGCACTAGACAAATATCAAGCTTGGTCTAGTCAGCGTATCAATCAAAGCAAGTCCTCCATATTCATCACCCAGAACACTAATCAAGCAACTAGAAGGATGCTGTCGGAAAATATGCCATACAAGGAATCGACATCAAAAATAAAATACCTGGGATTGTTGACAACTTTAAGCCGATCCAGGAAAGAGGATTACAAAGATATGCTGGGGAAAATAAATAAGCGGCTGGATGGTTGGAAATCAAAAATGCTCTCTCAAACTGGTAGAACAATGCTCATTAGAACAGTAGCAGACGCTATTCTCACCTACCAAATGTCAACACACATGCTTCCAAAATCAATCTGCAAGAAACTGGACAATAGCTTCAAAAAATTTCGGTGGGGTAAATCAAAAGAGCAAAAGCACAAGCTCTATCTAAAATCATGGAAAGCCATCTGCCAGCCAAAAAAGGATGGTGGTCTGGGATTACGTCTGATGGAAAACATGAACGTAGCCTTGCTAGCAAAGACAGGATGGGAGTTGAGCAAGCCCAGTAATGGCATATGGCATAAACTGTTATCCAAGAAATATCTGAAATTAAGCGTCTTTGAATTAGCCTCTCAAAGGGTAACTGACTCGAGACTCTAGAAAGGAATCCTAAAGACAAGACCACTGTTGGAAAAAGGTACATGTTTCAAAATTGTAAATGGACTGTCTGTGAGAGCTTGGCTCAATCCCTGGATCCCAACTCTGGAAAACTTTAAACCTCTCCCTCTCACCCATACAGCTGACATCTCGTCCACACTAAAGGTCTCAAACTTGATCATCAAGAACATCAGAACTTGGAATATCCCTTTGTTAGCATCCCACCATTTGGACAAAAACCCAAAATGAGATTTTCTCTGTTAAAAGTGTCCACCATCTTGCCTCATCTTTTGCAAGCTCTACTAGAGAAACTATCTTGAATATCCCATGAAGAAAAATTTGGAATCTCAAAATCCATGATCGCCATAAGCTACTTTTATGGAAGATACTTTGGGATATTCTACCCACAAGAGAATGCCTTAAAAGATTTATCCCAAGTATACCTTCTATAAATTGCCCACTTTGTGATGGGGCTGAAGAGATCCTCCTACACCTTTTCATTGAATGCCTCATATCTAGAATTCTCTAGAATCATAGCAAATGGCCCCTAAATTTATCCTCATTGGGAGTAAATTCAATGAATGAGTGGCATCAGTATTTTCTACACCCCAAACAAAAACTTGGCCAAGCTTCTCAAGAAGAGCATCCTTGCAAAATTTTTGCTGCGTTGATCTTATATTTCATATGGAGGCTTAGGAATGATCAAGTCCATAATCCTAAAGATCTTTCCCTTAATAATCTCTCACAACAGCTGAACCTTTCTTATCAAGATAATCTACATGCATGGAAAGGAAAGATCAACACAAGAAAGGAGAAAGAATGGGAAAAACCCTCGGTGAATCATATATGCATATCCTTTAATGTTGCAGTCAGAAATTCCTTTTCACTAGCATCCGCTGTCAGCAGAGACTCGACTAGGGATGTCATTGAAATCTGGACTGAGAAAAATCTAACTACAATGCTGGTGATTGCAGAGGCTTTCGGCAAAATTAACCCTCAAAATGGCAGAACATATCAACCACCCCTCAATCTCTCTAGTTGGTGACTCTCAGTTGGTGATCTCCTCCATCTACAAAGAGGAAAGAATTTGGCAAATAGAATCAATCTCAGATGACATTGCAGCTTCGTTGGAATCTCAACCTCACTCAGGTTGGTGATTTCACAAGATAAATCGATCCCAAAATCGACTTGTGCATTCGGTGGCGTAATGGGTAGCTACAAACTCTCTGTTTGGTTGCATTCCATTAGAAGTTATTCTTAATTTTATTTTGTATATTGATAATGGAAAGGACCCTCCTTGATGCTTTTTGTATGTCCCTTATTTATGAATATATATGCAAGCTTGATTAGAAAAAAAAAAAAAGGAATACAGTTGATACCAAACTCTCTTACTACTGCTTCATATTTCTTATTGGCGCTCTGACTTTTCATATTTCTCACTTCATTTCCAATACACTCAGAAACTTGTACTAAGCTGGGGACAAAAGATCTCCACTTTAATGGTTGTTACGGTTTGTTCACGGAATCACGTGGCCGTGGCCGTCAAACGATGTATATAGTACAGCTAGCCGTTGTCACGAGAAAGTCAAGGATTTCACTTTTCTTACTTAGAAGTGTTAATAATAGCTTGACTCGTCTCAAGTCATTTTATTTTATTTTATCTGATAATTATAATTTTTTTAAATTTTTATATAAAATAAAATAAATAATTTAATTTTTTAAAATTTTAAAATAAAAATAATGTTAAAAAAATATATTATAACAATATTTTATTCAACTTTTAACTTTAATCTCAATTAATCTCATCTCATTTACGAAAATAAACAAAGCTTAAAGTTTATATGTAGCGTTCATAAAATCAAAAAATTGGTTCAACTAATCGATTTGGTGGATTTGGTCTGGTACCGATTCTTAAGTAGAATTGAACCGATTAAATATTAGCTTTCATATGTTGAAAATCGGTTGAACTGAACTAGACCAGTATACATATATATTTTAATTTTTTATATTATATAAAAAATAATTTTATATAAATTTTTATATTATATGCTAAATTACTAATTAATATCACATGAAATTTTAATCTTATTGCTCATGTCTATTAATCTTATAACATAAAATAAATCTTATAAAATTTTAATTTAACGAAATTAATCTTATAATTTTTAATATAACATTTTATATAACATATAAATTTACTAAAAAAAAAAAAAATACTCCTTTGAAGAGAACAAGCATAAGAGGAACCGGCTCTTAAGTCTCTCAACTTATGTAGTGCCACACTTATAAATGGTAAATTGAAAAAACTGAAAGTTCCGATTTCAATGATGAATCAATCAATATCGGTTCCTAAATTTTCAAAACCGGTATATATCGGTTCAGTTTCAAAATTTGTCTAAAATCAAAACCACAAACTATTACACCCCTAGTGATACAATAGATTATAAATTTTTTTACTAAAAGGTGTTTAACGTGTCACAATTAAATATATTAGTTTGTAGACTTTATTTTTATAAGATGTATATTATGTGAAACACACATTTTTTTAATATTATAATAAAAATATAACTTAAAATATAAAAGCACTCGTTAATGGATAAGCATTGTTAATTGATTTACCATATAATTTAATACAACCCCACTTAGCTGGGCTAGACTTATCCACGGCCTACTACGTTTGGGACCACTACCTTAATTCGAACCTAAGCAGAAATTTAAAATGTTGTACAAGTGACTACCCACCCAATCAAGAAAAGGCCAAGGCACCAAGTTAGCCACGACGAGCATGCATGGAGGCCAAGGGGCTACCTAGCCAGGCTGTACATGCATGCACTCACATGCTATGCCGCCCATGTGGCATGCACATCGAAGTAGCACGTCATGCACCGATTTTGGACATGTTGCTGGTGCTAACCTCACTTAGGAAATTGTGGAAAGTGATGTAGTTTGAGGGGGAGGGACGAATCTCAGAGAATCATGGTAGCAAGACCACTCCACCACTTACAATAACCTGTTGCATATTTAAGTTATCTGTAAATAAGTTTACCCACAGCTCGGTGAGAATTTCACTTCAAACCTCAACAATTGGATATCAATAAATCTAAAACACAATGGAGAAACTCTCTACTATACTAACTAAAGACCGGATAGTACTATCTAGGTACGAGTCTTTTGATAAAAGTGTGATGTATTATGAAAAGTGATTTTTTTTTATATAGATCCCATTTATAAAAAAATAAAAAAATAAAAAAATTGTGTGAGACTTATAGTATAATACTTGGGCCATATTTGGTGCATGGGTAAAACTTACACGTCCTAAATTTACATAAATTAATTTCCTTAAAAATGTGTTACTTAGGCCCCTAGAAATAAAGATGTCAGAGCCGAAGGGCACATAGGCCAAAAAGAACAAATTCATAAAAACTAAAAGACTCAAGTTCCGTTTGGCAACACAATTGTTATTAAATATTTTTAAATATTTTCTTCTCAAACATCATTTAAACATAAAATATTTTTAATTTTAGATTTTTAACTTTTTTATATAATTATTACAACATTCTCAAACTCCTAAACAGAACACAAAAAATAATACTAATTTTTCAAATTTCAAAACAAAAATTATATAAAAAATTATATTCAAAGAATTTTTTAACTATATAATTTTTTCTCAATTTTTTTTTCTTTCATTTTTCAAAAATCAATAAAACATCTTAAATCAAATCATTTCACTATTATCCATAGATATACTCAAATATTCTCTATCTAACCCATCAACCTAGGCAATATAATCTAGGCACATTAGTTAGTCTTCTTTTAATCCAGCCAAAGCAATAGTTTTGCTTACACCCTCTAAAGAGAAGTCGACACAAAGGTTTTCATTAATTTCTACAAGATTTTGGCCAAAGCAAATCACTTCCCACCTCAAGATGAAAATTCCATTTTTCATCCCATGCAACCCATCCCTATCTCATATTAGCTCGCTCAAGCGAGCCGCTCTCTTGTTTGCTCGCTCCTCTGTCCAACTTCGCCGTTCATCACCCAATCACTGTCAAACCGTGCCTTGAAATTATGTAAAAAAAACTTCTGAGTTGAGAGAAATGTTGGCTTTCTATTCCTAAAACTTGGTTGGGATTTTGGATGTTTGGGTTAATTAAGTCAAAACATTGATTGTATTTAGTTGTTTTCTTTCTAGTTCTAACTAGAAAAGGAATGACTGTTTAGAGTACAAACACAAAAAGGTTACAAAGATAGCTTAGGAGGTTTCATGCACGCAGGTTGAAGGAGATCAACTTTTAAAAGAGGGCAAACAATTAAGAGACAGTAAGATTGAAAGAGAACTTCTCATATGAAGTGTTAAAGAGAAATGAGAGATTAATGGAAGCAAAAGAGGCACACATGCCGAAAGACCATGAGAACAAGGTAGAAATGGCTCAAGTGGCTTTTAAAAAGGTAGAGAATGAGATAGAGGTTAGAATAGAATCTAAAATTAAACAAATCAACTAGAGCAAAGAGCTTATATATGTGTCAGTTTCTTATTGAATGGTGTACAGTACTGCCCCTTTGCACCATGTCCAGTTCAAAAAGATGAACCCTTATGATCTATGTGCACACTGACCACACGACATTCATTCTAAAATTTGGAAACAAAAGCTAGCGCCATATGGACTCTTTTTTCATATTGGGAAGTCTATGAGGTGTTCCTCGATCACCATCAGGAAGGCCATATTCTATGTTGATTACCATCATCCCATTTATAGAGACATTGTCTACCACTACAACTCAATCAACTGATCTGGATCAACAAGCTTCGGCAACTTCAACTACAGATAAGCCAAGAGAGCCAAGATAAATGTAAAGAAGTGATAACATAGAAGAGCTAGTTGGGTTTGATTACATTGTAAACAAGCTCACAACCATGATCATATTGTAACTCTTTACGTATACAAATTTTCATGTAAACTAAATTCATTATAAATATGAACAGAATGCTTCCCGTAGATTTCACGAGAAGCTACTTCAATAAAAAAATCTTTTATGGTATCAAAGTTAGGTTCTAAATTCAAATCCTGACTCTAAACTTTCCAAAGACTACTACCTCGCCTAGGAAACACAATTGGTATCTAGCCTCCATGGACAGAAACTATTTCGGTTTGTTGATAGCCAAATTACGTGCCCTCCCCAACTCCTCACCATTTCTTCCACCTCAAATCCCAACTCCAAATCCTCCTGAATATGATTTCTAGTATAAGCAAGACCGTGTTATACTTAACACACTCCTCTCTAACTTGTCAGATTTCATTCTCACCCAAGTCTTTGGTATCCAAACATCTCATGACTTGTGGTTGACGTTAGGGTACATGTTCTGTACTCAGTCCAATGGGCAAATCATGAATACTCATTTCCAACCAGCCACTTTGAAGAAAGGTAACCTATCCATCCAAGACTACTTCCAAAAGGGCAAACTCCTTGCTGATATCCTTTCTGATGTTTGCCAACCATTCCATGACACAGAAACCACCAACTACCTCTTAGCTAGTATTGGGGATTAGGTTTGGAGGCAAAGACAAGATGAGATTTCTCATCTTCATCTCATCTCATCATTATATTTTTCTAAATTCTCATACAAAATATAATAAACAATTCAACTTTTTTAAATCCCAATATAACTTTTTTAAATTCCAATTTAACTTTTTCAAATCTCAAAACTAAAAAATAATATTTTAAACTTTAAAACAAAACACAAAATTCTCATCTCACCCCCCAAACCTATCCGAACTTCTTTCACCACTCGGTTGGAAGCCATATCCATTGATGAGCTCTATGTCCATTTCCTTACTCATGAGCTCCGTGTCAAACAATAATCAGCCTTCTCCGATCTTGGCATGTCGTCGGCTAACATGGCCACTCAATTCTCCAACAAAGCATGACTTATGGTTATCGACAACCCTCACGCTCTAACAGAAGAGGGCACAAATGTGGTTCCTCATCACCGGTAGCATCTGCATATATTTCCACCAACACTACATCAACCAACTCAGCATGGTACCAGAAATACCGAAGCCTCCAACCACATCACATTAGATTTGGAAAATCTCTTCTTAAATGTCGAGAACTACATTGAAGGGACGTGCTTCAAGCAATGTCAACAAGGAAAAAGCAAAAGTTGTTTCGCATGTCAGGAAAAAAATTTTGGCATTATGTGAATATACAGTAATGACAGATCTAAAAAGGCGCTCAAATATTTTTGTATGGCCGTTTGGATACAAGAGACCTCATTTTGTACGGAATAACAACTTAGAAACTAAACCACGCCTAGTGTGTCTAAAATTGAACACTTTCATGGGGTTGGATTTCATATATAAACCGGGCCTAAGTTCTCATGGGATTGAGTTTATCTAATCCATAACATATTAAATGAGCTTAAATCCAATTGTTGAGGCCAATAAAAAATCCATAATCAATTTAAATAATTTCAAGGCCCATGGCATATTCAAAATTATCCAAAAATTACAATTAGACTTTCCAATAGGACCCATCAACATAATTAGGCCCAAATAAAATTAGCTTTATATTGACCTATGGACTGGATCGTTACAAAGTGTCTCATGATGAATGAGGTGGAACATTTTTGTATTAGCTTCACTTGATAGACGGAAAGGAGAATACTCTAGGCGTATCATGTTTAGTTTCTTTGAGTTGGCTGGCCGGGCTGATGTGTTTCTCGATGCAACATGTATATCCTTCGGTGTGTGAATGAATGATTTGATGCAAAGGTAAACCCAAAAGAAGTACTCGAGAAAGAAAGACCAACTCCACTCAAGCAATAGATACGAAGGCTTGTCTCCATTAGTAGTAACTGTATCGTTTCTTGAATGTTGTATTATGTAGTCTGATGACCAGTCATGTTTGGCTCTTCTTATTCAGATATAGGGAGCAAATGGATGATTTTGTATCTTATTTGGGTAATAAAGTGATATATGGATATTTAGGTGATTAATAAATGAACCTATTTAGGGTTTAAACTCTAGTACAAATAGTGCTTAACTTTTACTTATTCTGCTGCGGTTAAAACATCTATTTCCTTACACGCGCACTTCCTTGTGAATATTGCACGCCTATTCTCGTTTTAAATCTTTGTTGTTGCCAACCAGCTGGCACCCTTGGCACCACGGATCCTCGCCATGTCCTTTACCGAGGAACGAGGTGCCACAAAGGTCATTTCTTATTCAACATGATTCCATCTTTGTCAACGTAGATATATTGAAGATTTGCTCTAGAAAACCAACATGCACAACGCCAAACCCGTGACCTCACCCATGCCCTCCACTGCATCCTTATCTCAATTCTCTAGATATGCCTTCCATGATTCCATTCTAAATAGAATTGTCGTTAGCTCACTACATATCATTCACCCTCCCTGACATGGCTTTCACTATTGGCAAGGTATCACAATTCTTGAATCAACCTATAACAAATCATTGGGTGGCAGCTAAATGCATTATGTGGTATCTACGACATACTCCTAATCATAGCCTACTTATCTGTCTTTGTGCTTCCTCAACGAGTCAACAATACAAGCATTTATGATGCCGACTGGGCCAGTTTTCCCGATGATCGTCATTCCACCAGTGGGTATTACATTTACTTCAGCTCAAATCTAGTTTCCTAGAGCTCTCAAAAGCAACGAACTGTCTCTCACTCCAGCACTGAGTCTGAATACTATGCTATTGCCCATGCCTCAGCTGAGATCCTCTAGGTCCTTCACTACTAGCAAAACTTGGCCATTCTTTTAAACAACCACCAATACTCTGGTGCAACAACATCATTGCTACCTATCTCATGACAAACTTTGTTTTTCACGCATGAACAAAGCATATTGAAATAGACAACCATTTTGTTCTAGATCTTGTTGCTTCAAAGAAACTTCAAATGTGTTTCATCTCTTCAAACGATCCAAGTGGCAAACACCTTCATAACAGGTGACACAAAACAGATCATGTCGTGTCACCCATTTGACCCATTTAATAATTAATTAGAAATTGATCAACAAGACGTGACTCATTTCAATCTATTTCATGTAAATATATTGAGCTAACT